>CAXKVX010001563.1:0-104787 GCA_964058865.1 Eleocharis quinqueflora
CAACGGTTCGGATCGGTCGTTGGAATTTTTAAATTGGAGATACGATGTGGAGCATTAGGGGTTTGGTGCTCCATGAAGCACCCTAGCCTAAAAATCTTTATTATATATATTACACCGGGTATCAAGTCATAAAGGCGTTGGCGTGTAAAATTTATTAAATCTTTCACGCTAGGTATTAACTAATAATATATGGTGTAGATTGGCTGAAGAAAAACAGAGTGGTCGCATATCTCTACGACGAATTTTAAGTTACCTTTTGCAACCCCGACATTTACAACGGAAGATAACTGGTGGATAAGCCTCACCGGTGTGAAAATCATTTTTTTCCGTAATGCTAAAACCAACTCTTTGGATACATTTTTTGTCTTCAAATATATTTTTTATTGTTTCCTCTAAGTCAATTTTGATCGTCCCCAACGACTCTTTGTGCTTTTGATACGACTTAAAGTTATACTATGCACCAATGTTTTAGATGGTCTTCAGTAGATATATTCATACCATCTCAATTAATGTTGGACATGTTTATCTTCAATCGACGCTACCCATATCGTGTCAAATATATCATCATTTATAATTCTATCATTTTTGTATGACCACATGATTCACCGCAAACATCGAACATTGATATCTCTACTATATATACTTATCCATCTAATTTAACATTTTTAATATTCTCTGACCTAACACCATTTAACTCACCCTACATATACTCGATTTTAGTTCTTCATATATTTTATTTTATTTTTTGAAATAAAGATGAGATTCAAAGCTACTCAAATTTAAGTGACCTAAAAGTCCATCTATCTGAGTTTTGAACCCATGTGCTACTTATATTTTATTTCTAAGAGAATTTTAAATTATCTCATGAGCTTTTCCTATAAATTAAATTCATAAATTGATTAAATGAGCCGGTTTGAATATAGTTGAAAACACGATATTTTTTTTTTTATTGTAGCGGGTGTAATATCCAACAAAAAAAAAATTCTGAATATTTGAATTTGAAAAGTTTCACACTATATTTTATCTAAACACAATAATAAAAACTATTAAAATAATGTATGGTTGCTTGTTCAATAAATTTTGGAAAATATTCATAAATATTTATCTTCATTGATACCATTTTTTTTTTGTATTTTTACTGAATTGATTCATGACAAAAAAAATGTGAATATTTAGTAAGGATATATATATATTCCGGTCTCTAATCCGACATCCATTTGTATTAAAATTTAACTTGTATTTCTGTAAAGATAAATGGGAATCATTATCATATATATTTGCCAAAGTTATTTTTTTAATTTATTATTATTCAATTCAATTATATATAGTTTCATTAAATCTAATCAGAATGTATATATACTAGGTAACGGCTCGCGGCTTCGCCGCGTCTTGAAAAATAAAAAAATATATATTAATTTTTTTCTTAAGATATCATTAAAAAAATACAGATTACAATATTTTGTAACAAATAAAATAAGAAATAAATTATAAACATTACATTTTAAGAAATAGAAAAGTATTTTTAGATATTATTATTTTATTCTTTAAACCATATGCAAGTGCAAAATAATTGTATTTAAAGTGTCATATTTATTTTGACAAATAATTATAAATAAATATATTTATCATTTTTCTTGTTTCATTGTCTTGCGCCATCAAATAAAAAATAATTGTATTTTCTATTCGGACCATCATATAAAAAATAATTGAAATCACATACTTTGAAAGATCTAATAATTAATAATTGATAATTTTAATTTTTTTTAATACACATTTTGTTTTAACTTATTTGTATCTAGCTTTTCAACTGGTCTTGCCTCAATTGGTTCTTCCACTGTTTCCTTCTCAATTGGATTCTCCATCGTTTCTTCCTTGGGTTCCTCTTGGATTGGATCATATTCAAAATCTCTTCTAATTGATTGACATTCAAGATCATCGGCATCTTCTATTTCATTACTGCCCACAAATGTACTTTTGTTGCAAATGTTATTGTAATTTGACATGAAAATTGCAGCACTAATATAGTATATGGAGAGATTGCATGAAAATTGATTGACCCGAGTCCTGCAACTTCTTCAGTAGTCGCCTATTATTCTGGCGACAACCCCGGAGAAATACTGCGGATCCCTGACCTGTCTAACGTGCGTAACGATCACGAAATAGGGTAGTTTTGTTAACCGTTTTGTTTAATGAAAGATTAAGAAATTTTATTTCGTTAATTATTTCGTTAAAGAAAACAATCAAACGACCGAAACGAAACAGAACGATTAAATTCATTCTCTTCGCTCTTCATCCATCTCCTCTCTTATCACACTAACATAAACCATGAACTGATGGTGAACGATTATAACCATACATCGAATCAAATCTTCAATCTCCTCATTCGAGCAATCATTCATCTCATATCTCATCACCTTCTCTCAGCATAGTATTTTTTTCAGAAATCAAAACAATTCTAACAATACACAGTCACAACGAAACTATGAAACAAACGATCACGAAACAATATGTTTTCGTTAACCATTTCGTTATTTAAATATTTTTTTTATCGTAATCATTTTATTTGTCACGAAACAAAACGAAAAACGTTTTGTAGCACAAATTTGAAATTTAACTCACAAAAACAGACCCGCTTTATTTGTTGTTCGTCAGGGGTGCCCTTTTCGAGGTAAAAGAATCTGGCAAATCATCTTCAAGGAACTTGTCAAGCACTTGAGGGCATCCAGTGTAGCGAATTTGTAGCACAAAGTTGTTTAATGCATAAAGCGGTTTTCAATATATCCATTAATTTTTAGTATTGATACACACTTACACAGTTACACACAAACCAAGCTTAATTGAATTGCCTTTCAGCATTGATGTCGTGTCCGTGTGTCAAGGAAAAAGGACATGCGGACACTGATGAAAATTTATTTATAGTATTGATTAGCCAAGTAGGACGGAGATTCTTTTACTAAATATTAATTTTTCATCTTCGATCAATTTGCTATATATTATGTGTTCACATTGAGCAACGAGTACAAAACTTTTTTAGACAAAGAAGAGGATAAATTCTTATATGAAATCTCAAATATTGATAAGAGATTTTTCAATTATATTTTGAAATTTGAACAGGTGAACTTTCAGTCTTCCACACATGCATAAAACATTATCTCAGTTAAATTAATTGTTGTAAATTGTTTTTATGAATTCGTACAAAAGCAAATGACAGGTTGAAATTTGCTGTATGAGACAAATTAAATATTCGATTGAATGAAATTAACAGGTGCCGACATCATAATTAATACATTTGTTATATAATATATTACTAATTCATCATACAGCATATATGGTCCCGTGTCTGGTGCGAATGTGCGATGGAACCCGGATTAGCGCAGACAGTTCGGATCGACCGTCAATTTCGCGATCGATCGCCAGCGATGGAAATTATGAAGGCCTTTATACTTTGGCACGAATCATGATGCAATCAGTGAAAATCGGACGGTTCAGATGTTGCGCTACACCGTCCCGCACAGCACCAGATCTCGTTCCGATGCGATGGCACCGCCAAAACGTATCAGCATGCGACACTTGTCACGCGTTGTTAACAATAATCAATCTCTTGGTACTGGAATAGGAGCCATACAAATATATCACTCGTTATATACGTACACTTGTATTTCTTTTGAGATGATGTTGATAGAGAAAGTAAATATCTGAAAGGCTTATATGTGGCGCCATTGTTTTAATTTCAAGGGGAATATATGCTTCGAGGTGAAGTGTTATGTATTTTGAAGAACACGTGTTCGGTTCACCCATTTTATTCGATGACATGTGTTATCTAGACGTTCACATGTTTTGCAATTAGAATATTATTTTAGTTTAGAATTTGTATTTCTAATCGTATTCGTTTAGAAAACACATTTGAATCTGAATGTTATAAAATATGATTATTGCTACAAAAAATTTGAATTAAAAGTCATAAATATTATTTCTGTTTTACTAAGGTTAATTATGAAAAAAACTTTCACCTTTTGAACGTTGAAAATTTTATTAATTAAAATATTAATAATTTAATACAAGAGTTGGATTCTATTTAGGTAAGTTTTTGTAACGACTTTGATTGTGCTCGTCGAGACTGTAATTAGTTTTTTTTTTATCGTCGCAAACCATCAAGCTATAAATATCGGAGTCTACTTCCACCGCGTCAAGTCTGATTTGCGATCGGAGAAACGAGCGATTCAAAATTGATTCTGACACAAAGACATGATAAAAAATTACAAATTAAGGCATAAGTTGATAGTGGAGCCAAATTTTAGATATCGTTTCTCCGATCGCAAATCGGACTCAACGTGGTGGAAGTAGACTCGAATATCTACAATTCGATGGCTTGCGACGATAAAAAAGAATAAATTATGATCCCGAATAGCGTAGTCGAAGTTTGTAGAAAAAAATGTTAATCATACTTAATATTTTTTTGTAACAAGTTTCGTTGCGCTCGTCGGGATCATAATTAGTCTTTTTGTATCGTCGCAAAACATCAAGTTGTAGATATTCGAGTCTACGTTCATCACGTCAAGTCTGTTTTGCGATCGGAGAAATGAGCAATTCAAAATTGAATCTGACGCAAACTCATGATAAAAAAAAACTAATTAAGATATAAGTTCAAGATGGAGCTAAATTTGAGATGCACGTTTCTTCGATCGCAAATCGGACTCAACGTGGTGGAAGTAGACTCGGATATCTACAGCTCGATGATTTGCGACGTAAAAAAAATTATTTATAACCCCGATATGTGCAGTCGAATTCGTTACAAAAACTTACCTAAATACAACCTAACTCATCAATTAAAATATTAATATTTTTATTAATAAAATAATCCAATGCGTATGAATATTAGAGAAGATGTATGGTATTGCGTGGCTGTGAGTTAAATCCGGAATCATGGATTCCGATGTTAACTCCGAAGGCAGGGATTCCGGAGTTAACTTCGGAATTTGTGATTACGGAATGACTATTTTAGTGATTATCATTTGAATTTTGTCAGTATAGTATTTTTATAATTTATTTTGATTATATAAAAAAATTTCGGTGGTTTTCGAAAGATCACACCAAAATAACAAAAAGAAAAAAGAAATAATGAACAAATGGGAGCATGGAATTTTTTTAGTGTCCTACATAATATCTTTAATTTACTTCAATGTGCAACCTTCTTCGATTTTGTTTGTATTAGAAATTTGATAAATAAATTATAAATATAAAATAAGATTATTTTGGAAGTTCGAAAAACAGATAAGGCCGAAATTACGAACTCCGATCAATTAAAAAAAATTCAAATGACTGGTGTTCGTAACACCGGTCAATTGGTTTCAGAAATTTGTTTCTTTGAATAACCCTGAAAAAAGTAAGAATTGCAATCTATTACCGTGATTTCAAATCTTTGTCAACGATTTTTCTATTTTTAAACGCTCGCGTTCACATGTGTTATCTAGTCGCGTGTGTTTAGAAATCCAGACAGAAAAAGGACTTTAAGTACCTGTGAACACAGCGTTCAGACTCTGCATTCATAAGTGTTTTCTGAACTCTGCATTCAAAAGCAACATTCAGATTCTAGATTCACAGGTGAACGTTTAAAAAAAATAGGATCATCGTTGTAAAAGATTTGAATCTAGGATCATAGGTGTTATTCTTATTTTTTTAGGTCAGACATAAAAAATTTACACTTTTGTACGTTGAATATGTTTATTAAAAAATATAAATATTTTAATTATAGTTTGGTTATATTTAGGTAATTTTTTGAAACAACTTCAGTTGCGTTCATACAGATTGTAATTATTTTTTTATTGTCGTAAACCATCGGATTGTAATTAATTGTTTTATTGTCGTAAGCTATTGAGATGTAATATTCGAATTTACTTCAATCGCGTCAAGTCTGATTTGTGATCGGAGGAACGAGCAATTCAAAATTGATTCTCACACAAACTTGTGACAAAAAAAAATTACTAATTAAGACATAAGTTGAAGATGAAGCCAAATTTGAGACGCACATTTCTCCGATCGCAAATCAAATTGGACACGTTAACAATATACTCGAATATCTACAGCTCGATGTCTTGCGACGATAAAAAAAACTAATTACACTTCCCACGAGTGTAGCCCAAGTTGTCGTAAAAAAATAAATATGATTAGTATTTTTTCTACAAATTTTGGTTACGCTCGTCGGTACTGTAATAATAATAATAATAATAATAATAATAATACTAATAATAATAATAATTAATAAATGTAATAATAATAATGTTAAATAACAGTAATATTTTGGCCGTTTATGAAAATTTCCCTTTACTGACGCGTTCATAGCAGTAAAGTTCTGAACCGCGTGAGCCGTTGCCAGCCAACTATGATCAGAATCAGAATAAATCTGCTCGATGTTTCCTGACGTGCTAAATATTGAATAACGCCTCTCAATGATCAAGTTTTTTTTCCTTTTTCAATATTATCAAGATAATTGTTAACATTGTCCCTTACCTGACAACTATTTATCTCGATTGTATTTTTAAAGTCATTTAAAATAAGTTTGAAATTTAAAATAGATTTTATATATAGTAAGTAGTAATATATTTATAGTTGATTAATGAAATATACATTTAATAATTATATTGATCATTATAAAAAAGTTAAATTACTGGATTAACTGTGAATACTTCATCAATGTTTTTTCATGGACATGACATGTATAAAATTGATCGTGTAAAATATTGGATAGATAAAAAATAACATCATTTTATAAGGGCTAAATGAGAAGTTCTTAAAATATCTACTTATTTTAACTGATTGATTCATCATTCATGTAATCACAACTAAATATAAAAGAGTGGCTCCAAATCCCACGAATCAAGTTCGGGTCCCAGCAGTCAGAGATTCAACGGTTTCTCTTTCTCTCTCTTCGTAACAAGATCCCGCCGCTCTCTCGCTGCTCCAGTGCTCCTACAAGATCGCACCTCTCTCCTCTTTAAAAGCGTACCTCTCTTCGCTCCTCTCTCAAGCTTATTTCGGATTCTACTCTCCTTTTTGTTCGAACAAAGATTTCAACATCGCTTGAGCAAGAAAGAGCTGAGAGGGAGGAAGAGAGGTAGATAGATCCACTCGAGCGTATCTTTTATTTTTGAGGTTAGGATTTCTCTCCTTCTTGTTGAAATTTCTCTTCAATTGCTCTTTGTTATTGTACTAATTTTATTATTTGTATTGAAATTGAAATGATTATCTGGCGGACTATGTATGAACCTTCATTCTCCTTTTATCATGTTTTTTTTTAGTTTTTTTTTAGGAAAGTAAACTTAGCCCACTTTAAATTTCATGTTCTTATGTAGTTTCAAAAAGTACGATGAGCAGATTGATGTAATCTTGGTGGATTTGATTAGAAAATTCGTTTGGATTTTTGATGCAGTCTACTGATGTTTAGTTTTGTTGTAGTTCTTCATTCTACTTGTTAGTCAAGTTTCGTTAGGAAATGATCCTCCTGTCCCAGATGCTGTGTGTCTCTTCACTTTCATATTGAAAAAAGTTCTCATTTGCATGTATCCATCTACTCCTCAACCAATCGTGAGTAGATAAAACTGGGCAACAACACAACATTGTTCCAATAATTCTAAATTGCTCCTAACAAATTAAATCAGAAGAGTCGAACAATATGTTATGTCAATTTGCATCTGACTTAATTTACTTGTGTGTACAGATATCATGGAATCGGGATATTTGTTAGTCAGAATTGCACATGAATTCAGGATGTTAAACCTTGGTACATTGACTTGGATTGCAGCCCTTGGATTGTTCACTGTTATTGTCTTGATTTACACCTCCCTCCATCTTCAGAAACAAGTCTCTCTCAGCTGGGTCAAGATTGCAGCACGAGAAAAGAGGCGATTTCAAAAGTTACTCAATTGGCCAACTTCTCCCCATTCATGGGTAAAGTCACGGCTTCTCTCTGACCATCTCACTACCTGCTCTGTTTGTCTGGCGAGCTTAGCTTCACATCCATCAGGTAAAAAAGGTGTCTCCTGTACCGCCTTTGAGAATTGTTCTGTATGTGGGTTATCGGCTCATTCCAGATGTGCACGATTTGCCACCAAAGATTGCAAGTGTGTGGCTCAGGCAGGTGTGCCAAATTTAATTCACCATTGGTCGGAAAGGTGGTTTGATTCACCTGATGCAGGTCATACCAAATCTTCTTGTTGCTACTGTCATGAGTTGTGTGACATGCCGTTTCTGGGTGCTTCTCCTATCTGGCGGTGCCTATGGTGCCAACAATTTGTACATGTTGACTGCTATGCTAAATTGTTGCATGAGGTGGGAAACATTTGTGATTTAGGGCAGTACCATAAAATGATACTGTCCCCTTTGTCAGTTAGAGAAATCAGTGAAGGAGAAGTCGATGGTGGTTTGTCGGTTAAGAGATGGCACAGAAGGAATAAGCGCAAAAACAACTGTTCTGTTATTGCAGAGAGGAAGAAGTATGAAATAGTGAACTTGTGTAGTGATGCTAGACCCCTGCTTGTTTTCATTAATGCAAAGAGTGGAGCCAGAAATGGGCCTTCTCTTAAGAGAAAATTGAACTCACTATTGAACCCAATCCAGGTTAGTTTACTTCATTTTCCTTCTGATCGGATATATTTTAATCAAAGGTTACTAATAACTCATAAGAAACCTTAGCTCTATTTGGTATATTTAATTATGGATAAGATCCCATGCTCCCTGATCTGCCCCTGAGATGCCCCAAAAAACTCCTAAATGACAAACTGGCATGCTGATCGGTAACCTCTTGTCTGTACATGCCATGCGTTATGAGTATGACTCATGCTTGACTCTTTAGTTCGTGTATTTTGTGCATCAGATAAACTAATTAACTAAATAAACACCTTTTTTAGGTTTTTGAGCTGGGTTCTTTGCAAGGACCTGAAGTCGGACTCAGAATGTTTCGCAATTTTAAGCACTTCAGGGTTCTAGTTTGCGGTGGAGACGGCACAGTTGCATGGGTGGTTGATGCTATTGATCAGTTCGAGTTTGAGTCACCTCCTCCTGTAGCGATTCTCCCTCTTGGCACAGGAAATGACCTGGCGCGGGTCCTACAATGGAGCGGTGGGCTCTGTAATACCTTAGGGAAAGGTGGAATTGGTGGATTATTGGATGATATAGACAATGCAGCTGTGACAATGCTCGATCGATGGAGTGTAGCCAGGAAGGAAAATGTCGGCGGCCAGCTTCAGGATGTTGAAAAAGTGAAGTTCATGATGAATTATCTTGGTTAGTGGTGTGCACTTCAGTATCTAATTTTCTTGGTTATGTTTTTGGTCATCGGCTTTATTTATATGTTTTGTGCGTCAGGTGTTGGATGTGATGCAAAAGTGGCTTATGATTTCCACACCATGAGGGAAGAAAGGCCCGAGCTGTTCTACAATCAGGTAATGTTACTGTACATTTCCATAATCAGTTACTATCTCTTCAACTCAGGGATCATTTTTCGAAATTGAGCTATGAGTTTATTACACTAATCTAATTGTTTTTTTGGAAATGCAGTTCATGAATAAACTAATCTATGCGAAAGAAGGTGCAAAAGATATGTTGGACAGATCTTGTGAGCATCTGCCATGGCATATGACCCTAGAAGTAGATGGACAAACTGTTGAGATACCTGAGGTATATTCTTTAGCATTCCATTTTCTTTTGTGAAAGTCACGCACTCGCTAGATTTCCTTTGGTTCATCTTAAGCTAAATACTTTTCTCTGATCCAATTATAAACAGGATGCCGAAGGCGTGCTTGTTTTAAATATTTCCAGCTATATGGGGGGTGTGGATCTATGGCAAACAGAGGATTGCGACGACACTGAACTTTGCTTACAATCAATGGATGATAGAACCCTAGAAATAGTATGTGTAACAGGAGCCTGGCATCTTGGCAAGCTTCAGGTACAGACTGAAGTCCTTATTTGAAACCATTTTACTTGTACCAGTAATAAACTAATGAGCCACAAAGTTCAAATCTGACCCAAATCGACGAGCTTGTAATAATATGATATGATGCTCATAAATGCTAAAAGCGGTTTGGGTTGGTGCATGTTAACAGGTAGGGCTATCAAAGGCTCAGAGGCTTGCGCAAGGAAAAGTAGTAAGGCTGCACCTACATAGCTCGTTTCCTGTGCAGGTTGATGGTGAGCCATGGATCCAACCCCCTGGCTGCTTAGAAATTACTCACCAAAGCCAGGTACTTCCCTCCTTCTCCCAGATAATCGCCTCCTCTTCTCTCTCTTCCTCTTGCACTAAGAAAATAGGCTTCATGGATACATCATTTGCTAGAGAGTTCCAAATGCCATCCATTTCAACTCTTCAACTTTTTTATCCTTCATAATAAAAATTCTGAAAATTGAACTAAAAGAAACTGTTAGATGTAATCTAGTTCCACTGCACACGTATAAAAATAATTTCAGCATTTTGACACTGGTTTGATGACAAAACCAATTGGGCCACAAATTGTGCCTCATTTTTGAAAAGCAAGATGACAAAACCAATTGGGCCACAAATTGAGGTTCTTGCCCAGAAAATTATATGAAAGGAAAATCCCAAATTCAAAAGCAAGCATGTAGCCGAAGCAGACTGGTATTATAATGCCTGCTTTAAACTGATGCATTCTCCATAAAATATTCAGGTTTTCATGCTAAAGCGATTGTCAGAGGACAGATCCAGGGTCCATCCTTCAGCTGTCTTGACGGAGGTGCTTTTAAATGCACAGTGCAAGGGCATCATTGATGCCTCCCAACAGAAACATCTCCTCCAAGAAATTGCTCTTCGCCTCTCCTCTTCTCTGCCCTGTTAGTTTACTGGAGAGTCTTCTTTCATCCTGTTATTCCCTTTTAGGCATTTTGTCAAACATGTTATGTACAGGAACTACATCAGAAGCAGAAGATGTCATGTATGGAACATCGTTGAGAGTCCCGCATTTGTTGCTTCATTGTACAGACTACAGAGTTAAGTATCCGGTTTCATATTCAGAAATTTTGGTTTTCTCAGATGCGCTGCATCTAGGATTTTTGTTAATACAATTACAATTTTGTTTGCAAGGCTGAAAGATGTAGACAGAAAGTTTTGCTATTTGTAAACGGTTCAGGTAGCTGGAAATATGTAAATAGACAATTTTGATATGATAATATAGGAAGTTGTTGCTCTTGTTAACAAAGAACTTTTTGCATAGTTTATTAAATTTGCCCCTTTTAAGCATAGTTGATTTCTCCTCCTTTTATTTTTCTGACTTACATATTCATTTCTTCTCTATATCTGAACGTCAGCATAACTAATTTAATGATAGCTGTTAAATTGTTATACTTTTCTTTTAGTGTGTTCTTTTCTTTGGTTTCATGACTAAAAATTGGGGTAATGAGCTAAAATATGGCTCCGTTTGGTTTGGGTAAAACCAACATCCTTGTAACTGAACTGTAGCATATTATTCTGTCCAGTGCATTACCTTTTCCTTGTAGTTGGACTGTAGCATATTTTTTTCCTGTCGAAAGCACAATCACAGGTACTGTCTTAATCTCCGTAACCTAACTTTTGAGGAAGGCTGGAGATGTCTAGTAAAGCATTTATGCAATGTAACTGCTCAGCTGGTATGCACGCTAATTTTATTCTGAGGCTTTAGTTGAGAGGTACTTTCTTTCTTAAATTTAAGCAGTGTTGTCAAGAACTCTAGATAACATATAGTAATCTGGCAAAACAGATGTACCTGCTAGCTGCAATTTGTTTTTTATCATCCATAAGGACCATATCTACTATTTTGAAATTTTAATTGATTTTTACGAGTTAATCTGCCAAATTTTTAGCGTGCCAACTTTTAAGCTAAACTATACATTCAATTGAGTTTTTTATATTTTTTAATTCTGATGTAATCCTAGATTTATTTGATATTTCAGACTTAATTAGGGGACAAATAGGGATCATTAAAGAACTCCACATATCCATTTCACAATCAGCAATTTCACTAGTATTCTGACATTTTGAAACAAATTATGTTTTTCTTTTTCCAATAGAAGAAGAGGCGTTTGTAAGTTCCACGAGATGTTTATATACAACTCGCTTTGTCAAATTTTGTTATACGTTTCATTATTATTCACCTTAAAATAATATTTTTTTGAAACAACAGGCGAAAAACCTACTATTTTCAATAATCAAAAGAGATGTACAAAAAAAAACATGATTAGCTATATTCCTAATTTATCTTATTTGCGCTTGTAGTATGTGGGCATGAGTTGCCCCTCTGGCCATTTTCGCGCTCTCTCAGAGTTGCTGGTCTGCTAGAATGATCATTGTCAGGGCATATACCGTCAAGGACTTCTCTTGGAAAATACGTCGATTTTTGTCCTTCCAAATGTTCCATAGGGTCCCGACTAGGCGACGTAACATTTGTTTCCTTTTGGCGTGCAAGATCCCTTGGAGGTGGTCCGATAGGTCAGGGAGGTTAGGCGGCGACTGGTCTATTCGTTGAAAGAGATCTCCATAGAGGCGCCAAGAGAATGGGCATTGTAGGAACAGGTTCTCGGCATCTACTGACACATCAAGGTCACATAGGGGGCACACCATGTTTGGCCAATTCTTTTTTTGGAGGTTGACACTTGTCATGAGCTTATCCTTGGTGAGTAGTCAAAGCAAGAATCGTGTCTTTGGCGGCGTTGGTAACTTCCATGGTAAGATAGCGTGACGTGGTCTCATACCTGGGTCAGTAAGGAAATTGTACGCTGACTTTGGCTTGTACCGGCCAGATGGGTCCCTTAGCCACGTTGTCATCACATTGTTGGTATTGACTGACGCTGTAAAGATAGGTAGGATGGTTGCTAGGTCACAAAGGAAGTAGGATGTTTGAGGTTGGTTTGGCTAGCTAAAATAATATTAGATATCTTTTTTGTATTTTGTTAGTATCTCACATAATAAATAGATTGACTTGCAAATACAACAAAACACTGGATCTAAACTGCAACCAATAATTGTACAAGCTGGAAATTCCTTCAGCCTGTAGTATCTATTTTCACTCTTCCAGCAAGTTAGCTTTTGCTTACATGTGGTCAGTTAGCTGATATTCTAATTGAACTTAGACTGAACATAAAATTGATCGACAGTTATAGATGTTTGATTTCTTGGTAATGAGCTGGATGTTGTGGCCTGTACTATAATTAGCTTAGTGATTCTTTTTTTTTTTTTTTTGAAACAACTAGAAAGCGTCCATCACTTCATTTTATAATAAAACAAAGTCACACCAAACACATAACAAACAACACTGCAACAATCAACATATACACACACTCTAAGCCCTATACTAATCTAATCTCCTTGATTAAATCAAAACACAAGAACAGAAATGAAATCTATTATTCCCTCTGGTTCCATAAAATAGTCTTCTATCATTTCCCAACTCGTTCTTCCAATCCGATCTAGATAAATGTCATCTGGGTATAAACATATCCTGCAATTTGCCAACAAGGCATCTTGTACCTCTACCAACCGTCATCGTCGTTGTTTAGCCAACCGTCGCACCTGAACTAAAGCGGAACCTGTCCCAAGATCGCTCAGGTTATATTTCTACCTCGCAATCTCCGAATCACGCTTCGTTAGAGCTCGATCGCGCTTCGCACATTACCACGAGCAAATCGCCAAACACACCCATCCCTTCCAACAAACACAGTCTATCCTGAACACCCATATCACCTCTCTCACAACTGCTCACTATCAATCATGATCAATCCCGAATCAAAAAAGGAATCACTTACTGTCAGTATCCCTTTTTTCAATTCCATCTACCAAGTGATTCGTTTTCAAAACAATGCAATTTTGTAATTTCATAGTACAGTGCTCAACTGTTGAAACTAACCCCACTGGCATGATTTTCTGGTAAATACAAGACGGTAAAATACCAGCTGTGAAGTCCATATTGTTCACGGTATAAATTTTGGAAACATGGATAAGGAAAAAATAAATGGAACCCCATTTATTCCCAAATGTGCATGAATAATTACACGAGGAAAATCGGTCTTGATCAGTCTCTAAAATTACATTGATACAATGGAAGTGGAAAATAAAAAGAGAAGATAAATTCTAGCACCTACAAATAAACTTAAATTGAAAGCTTCATAATTCAAACAAGTGATTTTTGTAAAAAAGTCTCCAATCTGAATCATCTGGAGAAACCAACTCATCTTCTCCTTCCACACTTATTGACTCAGCATGCATTTCTGCTGAAAGGCAACTACATTTTGCATCCTGGTCCCTTGAAACCTTGCTATTTACCTCAAATGGATCCTCTTCAAACCCATCATCCTCACAATCCGATAACCATCTGCAACAATCCTTCTCTCCCATTTCAAAGATTCGGCTAACCAGTCCTTCTCGCCATGAAATTCTCGTAACAGAGTCTGGGCTTACCTTGTTAGGGTTTGCAAACTCGCTCAAGTCAACAGAGTTTTTTATAGGCGTAAAATCAGGCCTGAACTGAAAGCTACCACCAGGTGCTGGTAAAATTGATCTTTCACAAACACTATCCTTATGCGTATTAGTCAAACTCACTGATTTAAAAATGCCAGCAGAGCTTGCTGCCATGTCTATTATTTGAAGGTCTGAACGAGAAAGCTTCACTGCAGAAGATTCTGATGCCCTTTTCAAGATAACAGAGAAAGGGCTTATACTACTATTGCTACTAGGTGTTCTATGAACAATGGGTTCAAATTTAGGCCAAAGAGTAGGAGTCTTTTCAAGAGGAGACTCGGATTGTACTGGTGAGAACCGTGACGTCGTTTCATTCCCTGATTTCTCATGAGGAGAGAGAAGCCAATCAACTGATGCTTCGGCTTGGCATTTTATCGAGCAGGTCCTGGGCTCTGAATCTCCATTGGTTATTTCAGAAGGGGAAGAAAGCCACTGTATAGAAGCTCCAGCAACTAAGGGTGGCAACAAAGGAGAAGAGGTCGAAACCCTAGTTTTGTCAGTAGCATCTAAACATACCTCACTTCCATTCCCTATGTTGAGTATGCCTCTAGGTCGGCATTTTCTTCGGTCTATCACACCGGTGACCACATGACCGGCCGCAAAACAAACTGGCGTGGGTGCCACAGAGGATCCACAAGGAATCTCAGGTGAAATTGAGGCCTGGATTGGAGGCGTTGATCCTGACCTGTCTTCTCTCTTCTTCTCCCTCTGCGGCGTAACAATCACAATACTCTGATGGGGCTTAACGGGTTTGGATACTTTCTTTTCCTTCAATACATTTGGTTGGTTTTTGGGTGGAGCCGATTTCTGCGCGGACCGAGCTGATCTTTGCCGCAAAAATGAAGAATTGGTACTGGAATTAGAATGGGAATTGGAGTTGGAATTGTATCTTGAATTGGAGGTGGAGTTAGAGGTCGATTTGGAACTGGAAGTGGAGTGGGAATTGGAGGTAGGTTTCAGGAAACGAAAGCAACAGGTGCCTCCAATTCGATTAAGATCCGTTAATGGGCTTCGCTGTTTAGGTATCGTGGGATCAAAGGTTTTCTTACTTACCTTACGTGGCTTGTTCATGGCGGCTGTTACTGGATCCTGTTGCGCATAGATCCGTTAGAGAGAGATGTGACTAGGTGAGGTTTGAATTTGGGAAGGCGAGCGATCTCACAATAAAACCGTTAAGATCAATTTTCGACCTTTTGGAAGCTTCTGTATCTTTGGAAACTTCTTCGTGGCCCCTGAGAAAATACACAATTTATTAATAAACTGAAAACTAAACTAGTTTTTCGCTACGCCGTCGATATATCCATCGTAATTCGTGCGAATCGGGATGGAAGGAGTTCGAGTACCTCATCCGATTTAAAAATAGAACTGGTATTAGCTAATAAAATCATATCCCACATATAGATTTATTGTAAAATTATAAATATGCAGGGCTATTTTGGAAATTTACGACCTAGCTAGCCGTTGTCGCTTTGTCCGTCAAAAGGAGTTATATTTGTCTGTGTCGATTTTCTCGCGAGATTTTCAAATTCTTTTCACTGACCGGTAGGTCCAAGGCTCCTGATACACTTGAGTCGTCGTTTCATTTCAAAGGGACCCACCTGTCAGGTACGTCAAACAGGAATTGTCCCAGAGATTCTGGAACAATATATTCAGATTTTAAAACGGTCGCTCGGTCCAATTTGAAATTTAAAATTGATGTCTGATGAATTTATTAACGATAAAAAAAATGTAAGTCCGAAAAGTATTAACCAAAATTAATTTGGAATTATTAAGAATTTACAGTTCAAATTTTTTTTGGTCATTATTTACAGTTAAATTTCAGTTTATAAGAATGATAGCGAATTATGTTGCTTATTCAGACGGTTTATAAGAACAATAGAGAATTTTGTTGCTTATTTTTCGAATTAGACTACGGTGTTTGATCAAACACAGATTTTACGGTGCTTGATCATTAAATTTCACAAATAGATGACTCAAATTTCGATTTATTATGTTCAATAAATATTTTATATCAAAATCTAAACATAAAATGCTGATAAAATCTAGTTTTTGGAGATAAAAAAAACTCAAATCAATGAGTTGAACTGGCATGTTTCATGGTTAGCTCAAATATCAGGAACTTAAATCGCTCATATTATTTGAGCAGTTATTCATATCGAATTCATGTGAAATCTCATATCATTATTTACATTTATATAAATTTACTCATCATGTTGAACCATGTATTTCATTATCTTGCAAAGTAACCGATTTTCTTGCCTTAGCCATTTTACTACAAAAAATATTAACATGTTTTGTTTAAGACATTTTGTCGAGGACTAATTAAGCAATTAAATATCCAAACAGTACATGTAATGTTGTCTAAAAATGCAACGTTAAATTTTCTAATAATATACAAAATTTAGTTATAATAACAATGATAAATCAAGAACCCCACCTAAGTTAAAATATTTGTTTGAACTTTTCAAGAATAAATTACCAAGAAAACAAAATTTGCAGAGGATGTGCTGCCAAACTGACGACTATTGCGTCTTATGCCACACAAGGTCACCAGAGACAGCAACACACATTTTCCTCCATGCCCTTTTCTTTCAGGATCTGACAACAACTCGCGCCTGAACGTGCGCATGGGCAGATGTACAGTGGCCCAGGGTAGGCAAGTGTCTACCCCTGAAATTTGAAGCCCAGCAAAAATCTATTGATAAACTAATAAAGTGTCTATTCCTAAAAATAAAAAATGCCTACATTGAACTTTTGCCCAACCCATCCAACTTACAACCCAACTCAACAAAAAAAAAACCTAAAAGTGACTCCTCTTCGCGACTTAACAAAACAAAAAAAAAAATTGCTATGGCCTGCCACCTGTGCTGTGCACGTCCACATCCAAAAGAAATTCTTTCTCGCACAATATAGTTAATGAAAAGTTCAAACGCATTTGATTGGTTGGCCTCCATATTATGATTGTTCTAAATATATGCGGCAATACAATATGATATGATGATAACATGGTTCTAGACTTCTAGTCAAGCTAATTAATTTGATTATTGTATGACCTACGTTGTGGTATTAAAGGAGAAACAATCATTTTCAGACGGTGATCCAAAGAGTATGATTTGTCAATTAAAGAAATTTATTTATGGACTTAAGCAAGCGTCTCGGCAGTAGTATTTTACATTTGCACAAGTTACTGTCTCATTCGGTTTTGAGGAAAATCAGATTGACGAATGTATATATCACAAGTTCAGTGGGAGTAAAGTTATGTTTCTGGTTTTGTATGTTGATGACCTATTGTTTGCAACAAACGATATGAACATGTTGCGTGAAAACCAAGAAATTTCTATACAGATTATTTGAGATGAAAGATCTTGGTGAAGCGTCTTATGTGTTAGGATTAAAGATACATCGAGATCGTTCTCAATGTATCTTAGGCCTTTCACAAGAAGGTTATATCGATAAGGTACTTAGGAGATATGGCATGGAACATTGCAAACCAGCTGACACTCCAGTGGCAAAAGGAGACAAATTTAGTCTCAATCACTGTCCAATGATAGAACTTGAAAAGTCGGAAATGCAAAATATTCCCTATGCTTCAGTAGTTGGAAGTATTATGTATGCTCAGGTATGTACGTGATCGGACATTGCGTACATTATTGGAATGTTGGGCAGGTACCTAAGTAATCCTGGATTAGATCACTGGAAAGCAGCCAAGAGGGTATTGCGGTACTTACAAAGAACGAAGCATCACATGTTGGCATTGTTGTCCTAAACAATTTCTTTAGTTTGACGATTTGCAAAACAACTTGAATTTAACCGTTTATCTTGTTTGAGTTTATTTTAGATATTTGAATGAGCATACCAGCAAACAAGAAGCGAGAAGAGCTCTACACATCTTAGAAGCTTGAACAACTAAGATAGAAGTTTAGAAGCAAGCAAGAAGCATGATGGATGGCATGTCGTGTCTTAGGTTAAAGTTCTATATGTTTAAAATCATTTAAACAATTGAATTCGAGCTTGAGAATAGCAAGAAATATAGTTTGTTGTACTCACAGTTACATAACTGTGGACCACAGTCTGTAACTGTGAGTACAGTTACGTAACGGTGAACACAATTATGTAAAGGTGCAAAATATCAATGTACAGTTATGTAACGGTGAACACAGTTATGTAACGGTGGGATGAAATTCAAAAGAGACAAACCTAACGGTCATATTTTAAGTCACAGTTACGTAACGGTGACTCACAGTTACGTAACGGTGAGCTGCGGAAAAAGCCATAAAATCCATATCTGAGCCATTATAAAAGGGGCTCTCTCCCATTTCTCTTCCAACTATTCTAAACCCTCAAAATAAACCAAAAAGAGCTGCCACCATTGTTGAGAAATCGAAACCTTGCTAAATCTTTTGCTAAGCTCAAATTCTCTTGTTTAATTGAATCAAAACTATTGTGAGAGTTTGAGAGTTCTATTCTCATCATTAAATCATCTATTTGGTTACTATTATTTTGGCCTTGTGTCTCAACCTTTGTGTGTAAGAGGGCAAGGTTCAAGCTTGTACAAGACTTTCGTGTGATAGTAACTCGGCTCAACCCTATTACCAAGTCAGGGGGTTGGGAGTCCCGGAGAGTAGGATCGTCAATATCCGAACTCCGTTAAAAATCTTGGTGTCACGTGTGCCGAATCTTTGTTTGCAATCTCTAAACTCCTTCTTTTTACTTAAGCTCTCTATTTCGTGTTTAGAAATTGTTAGTGCATAATTTGTAGTAGATTTGGTAAAATTGCAAAAGTGGTCCCTAGAATTGAATTGAATTGTCTAATTAGGGATTAGTGAATTGTCATTTGAGTTGGCCATTTGGGAAATTGATTGAATTGTTAATTATGATTATTTAAGACATATTGATTAATTGGTATTACGCTTCCGCAATTAAAACTTGGTTAAGGCACATTGATATACACACTTCTCTAATTGATGTTTGCATTTGAGGAGTGTTTTAATTGAGTTGGTTGTCAAATTAGCAATTGCCATTTGAAATTGAATTAGTTAAAGTTGCAATTAGAACCTCACAAGTTCAATTAAACTGAAAAATTGTCCATAACCTAGGCGCCTAGGTTATCAGGCATATCAGAGGTCAGACATGCTTGAGATCATTGGTTACACTGACTCCGATTTTGCGGGATGTCAAGATAGCAAGAAGTCCACTATTGGTTACATTTTTATGTTGGCCGGAGGAGTTGTTTCATGGAAAAGTGCAAAGCAATCATTGGTTGCAAACTTCTACCATGGAAGCAGAATTTGTATCTTGTTGTTATCAAGCATTAAATCAAGCAATATGGCTACGCAACTTTGTCACGGGGCTGCGAGTAATGGAGACTATCCAGTCACCATTGAAGATGTATTGTGACAATAACTATGCGGTGTTGTATTCAAATAACAACATTGTGACAATAACTATCCAGTCAACCAAGTAGAAACACATTGACATTAAGTTCCTGGCTGTTAAAGATAGAGTCCAGAATGGTCTGATCAGTATTGAGCACATTGGTACAGATTTCATGATAGCTGACCCGCTGACTAAGGGTTTGATTCTCAAAGTTTTACATGGTCATGTTGCTCGTATGGGTGTGATTTCAGCGAATGATGTTCAGTTTTAGTGGGAGTCTGATAATATTGTTTTAGTGCTTAAAAGATTGTATGTATTTACAGACATTTATTTATATAATATGATGTACTCTAAAATTAAAGTTAAAGGCTAAAGTTTTAAAGTTATATTGTGCATGCATATTATTCAGTTAAGGTTTTATTCTGAATTCGATTAATCTCAAAATGCAAAGGACCAAGTTGGAAACGGACATGTACATCACGTTTCGTGTGATTTCCACATTGCACATTCATTCCATGATTCATGTCATTCAGTTGTATTAGCATCATGATTTATGTCGGTCTAGTCACTCATAAATGTGGCGAAGCGCTGCTTAAGTCTCTTGTTGATATTGCTGATGGACGAAATTATTTGACACTTAAAGTGACAAAAGGAAAGAGATCTGTTAATATATAATAAAGGTTACGCACATAGTTCAAGTGGGAGATTGTTGGATTTTACAATCATACGTGTCATATGAGATGCCATATAAGACGACAAGTTTATGGACTTATGTGTTATACAATTATATATTAATTATATGTCATTAATATCCATAATCAAGTGATCAATAAAATATATTTATATATGGATATAAAGTGTTATAGGAAATGATCCTTTAATGTCCAGAAATTATAGTTGGTAATTAGCAATTTATTGATGGACTGAATTGCATAATTGCCATGCACATTTTCTAAAAGGCACATATTCCCCAAAGACAAGTCATACTCTCTCTCAACAGAAAATTAACAGAAAAATACTCTTAAGTAATTAGAGAAAAAAATTAAGGAACAAGAGAGAAAGTTGTAGAGCCTCTCCATCAGGTTTTACAAGGAGTTGTCGCGTAAGAAAAAAAGAGAACCGACGAACGTGACTTGCTCTTTTGGAAGACCTTGCTGCCACACCGAGAAGTGGAGAAGAGAACACAAGAGGAGCAAGAAGAGAAGGGCCGCACTGCTGTTCGAATAAAGAAAGGCGTCAATTTCGAGAACTTCAAGGCACGGAATAAGATTAGGCTTCCGCTTAAATTTTCGGTTCTCTCTAGTGGTCCTAGAATTAATACTAGAAGTATTATCAATTTTAACCATATAGATGCCATGTTTAATCAAAGTTGTAACGTTTAAATTCTCCACCTATGTCACATGGCCTGAGGGCAGGCAGATATTTATATAGAAAGAAACTTCACTCATAAAATGCACGTACCTTGGCCTTGATGACATCCAACTTCAACAATCAGGTTCTGCTGTAATCTTTCAGGAAGAGTTACCTTACTGACAAACTATTTTAGTGTCACACCCCAGAAATATTGAGTAGCTTAGGGGTGTTAATCCCGCCACGTGTACTTGTTTACAAGTACACGAAAGACTTAATTTATTATTTTAGAACAAGGTGTCCTTAACAGATTTTATATAAATAAAGGAACAGCACACATAGTGAACACAATACATGAACATCCAATCAACCATATATATATATATATATATATATATATATATATAACGGTGCCCTTTTCAAAATTTACAGCGAAAGCTAGGGAAATGTAAAATACATACAATGAGATCAGTCTCATCAAAGGATGTGAGACCGATCCTCGCTAACCTACTACAAACTACTCCTAATCATACGAAATATAAGAAACAAAACAGACCGAAGATCTACAAAACGGAAGGCACTGGGACCCCATCCTAGCGCTCTCCTCTTGGACTTCAAAATAGCTCCTGCTCCTTACCTGGACCCCACAACCAACCGTGGAACATGAGATATAAAATCTCAGTGTGGATTAAGGTCCAGCCTTTGGGTTTATATCTGATTCTAAGTTGGACCAAATCACATTCACGAACTTATCTTACAATTTAAGTTGCTAAACCTAATGTTATTAGTGAACCATAATTCCATTTAATTATTCTAACCAAAACAAAGAGGCGATGCGAGTAATGAAACCCAAAAGTTATATGAGGAATAGTATTCATAAATAATAATAAGGAATATGATCAATCTCCCAAGCAAAGGAAGGAATCGTCAAATTTAAACCCCGGGTGTAGGACATCAGGATTCGCCCCCTTAGACGGGTCTCGTATTCGAGCCGCCAGGTCTAAGAGTATTGTTAGACGGGTCTCGTATTCGAGCCACCAGGTCTAACTAAATTCTGAGTTCCAGAACGAAACGCCCTGGTAAAGCAGAGCGGCTACAAGGAGCACACACTCGTGGTTAAAAAGCGAACCGAGAAGCCTACCCTCACCAAAATATAAACATAAGGAAATTAAAATACTCGGTCTCAGCCGTCATACAGAAATAAGGAACCGACTACCCGTTTGAAAAGAATATAATAAAGGGAACTCCCTGTACCAAACAGGGGCCAAAGGGGAGCCCCAAACTTCCTCTGTACCAACCAGGGGCCAAAGGAGGAAGTCCTTCGATTATTAGGAGATCCCGAAATATCGTCTAATAGAAAATATATGTATAAAGAACGGAATAGCTCCAATACGTCACATATGACACGCACTCTAAACTGAGAAACCAAACCTTAATCACTCAATTGAGGAGATATTATAATCTTATTTATTAATAAGGATCTTGAAAAGAGAAACTCTCAATTGGCACTACGAGCCATCAAGGGATGGTTGTCGTTGGTGAGGAATAGTCGAATGTCCTTAAGGACATCCCGTTGAGAGTATCCCATGGGCTATGTCAGACACCATGATACATACTCCCTCCACGATGCCCTCAGACTACATCCAATCTAGAACTCACCGGCCCGACTCTCATCACTCCCGACGAAATACATATAGTATAAAATACGCATTCTACCTATAAATATTCTAATAACCTATACGATCCGTATATCGGATCTTACATGCAACATGAGATGCACATGACATGCAATGCAGGTTAGTCTTCATTTATGGTACAGTTACCGGTATGCAAACATGACAGTTCAAGTTCTACGGGCCTGATTAACATTTGTAGGTGATTTGGTAACCGCAGTTCAGTTTAGGTAGGTCTGGTAGGTCCTAGTTGTAAAAGAAAGGGATATAAACCCCAAGAACCACATCTGAGATAGCTGGAGCGATATGGAAAGTCGACTCTACTCCGGGGGCAGCTCTGAAGCGTCCGCGCCTGTATCAGTGTCGACAGCGTCAGCAACGGCCTCTTCTCCCACGAGTGGATACGAGTCGGCTAAATCTCCTAATTTAGTGATTGGGACGTCCTTGATGCTCCTAACTTAATTTACTTGTTATTTTTACTTGGTCATATTTCCGTGCAGTGTCCTTGCTGCACGGTGGGTATAGATTTTTCCCTACTTAGTTTAATTTATGTATTAATCCAGGTGTGTTGCTAATTCCATTAATCATTTGACGTCATGTCGATATTATATAGAACATCAAGAAAGAACATCGCGATGAAAGCATGTTATAAATTCAACCACTTTTAACTTGGACTTTTAATTAACTAAGCAAAGAAGGAAATAAAACATTATATTAATTGTATGTGCATAGTATTATTGTGCTTACATAGAATTTGATAATTATATATGTTATTTTATTTAAACGTTTACTTAGTCACATTTATGTGTTTCATGTATATTGTATTATTTCATAGAGAAATTGACCAATATATATATTGTTAGATATATAATCTTACTTAGTCCAATTATGTGAGTGATGTTTGGTAATTAATACATATATAGAGGTGCGTACATTAATCTAAGGTACTTATTTAGTTATCTTTATAGTTACCTAATTAATTAATCACATCATTATGCTTAATATATACTTAGTTATTTAATATATGTAGTTCTTCACACATAACCTAAGTCCTAAGGTCCTTGCTAATTACGCTGTCGTGCCAAATAACTATCCTACTATATAACTATGTCGTATAATACACGCTTAAGTATTGTGCTACATATAGTATAGAAAAGATATGAAAAATATATAAAAATACAAAGAAACACAAGTTGATCCCTTTTTAAATTCACATTTTATTTTTGATGTTAATCTTGTGGGATCAGAAGTCCGTACTTGTGCGTCATAGCCGTAGCTCGTGCTGCACGGACTTTTAGTCGTCATTTCCCCTTTATACCTTTCTCGATCCTTTTTTTCTCATTCGGGTCTAGTTACTAAGTATTATGGGTCGGGCCTCTAATTTTGTAATATCTGTATATACCCAACTTGGCCCAAATAGGGCCCAAACCCAAATATACATAGAAACTATTTTATTTATTTTTATTTTATAGGTATAGTATCTGATGGGCCCAATAGGCCAATTTATTACTTTGAGTGCTTTAAATCCAGCAGGGGTCTTTAAGGGTCCAGTGGGTCTTAGTGACCTAAAGGCCCATTGTATGTATCTGTTTTAATTTCTAAGGCCTAAATTTGATTAAGGCTTTTAAAGTCTGTTAACCTCACGTGTGGTCCCAGGCCTCAATTCTGGGCCACACACTCACGAGAAATAATAACCCAGCACAGCAGAAGTTACCCACTTCATTGGAGCTGGCAATCCAATGAAGTGTAAAAAAAAAAAATGGTAATGATCCAGCTACCAGGAACCAGGCAAGTATCACAACAAGGCAAGGCATGTAACAATCATCATCACCTAAACCACAAGTGCCCATACAAAAACGAAAAAGGGGCTGGTGTTAGGGACAAAACCACAATGTTTACCAATTATTTTACCAGCAAACCCGAATCAGATAAATAGAGGTCATTCTCCCTGTTACCAGTCAGAGACACCCCTCTAACAACATCACAGCAACGTAAACAGTGACCAAACAGACTAATTTCACAAGATAACAACTCAATCATCACAAATAATCACAGCAAAAACCATAGCACACAGTTCAGTACTTTCAAGGTGACTGACCCAAATCTGGGTTGTGAGAACTTAACAGTATAGCAAGGGTGTAAGCGAGAACGTCAACAGCACACAGGGTGCAAAGAATCAACAAAATAAATCATTCACAGAGGTTTGTTGCGTTTACCAGTGACCAGGCACAAGACCTTACGCAGATCGTAAGCACGGGATTCCTCCTCCTCCCCGTTCGCTTAGTCTCAATGTCTCGGCCTGCCTTACCTCTCCTTCTTTACAAACTATCGAAATCACAATTTGTTGCAAGACCAGAAAAAGATATGGCTAAGTTCTCAGCACATGAGAGTTGTTCCAAAGAGAGGTAAGTGCAGGGCCGTCGGGGGGTTTTATAGAGGGGAGGAGAGAAGTGGGGTTAGAGGGGGGAGTTGTGCGTGTGTGTAAGGCTATTGGCCAGTCAGCCCTCGAGTAGAGATGGCAGAAACAAGTACCACACGACATCATTAGTGGTACGAAATAAGGCCTACTGGAACACCTCGAGTTGGATCACGAGAAAGAGAAAGAGAGTCGATTCGCTCAGATCTGCCATTGGTGGATTTTCAAAGAGAGACGAGATAGGGGGAGGCGGAATAGGGGGAGTGCCTTAATGGCAAAGTGTACGGGCAGAGGAGTGGCGAGTAAGAGGAGGGAAAGGACGGGAAGAAGAAGTGACAGAAAGGAGGGAGAGGAGACAGAAAAGCAGCCAGAGAGAAAGTCGCGAGGAAGGAGAAGGAGGGAAAAGGAAAATCAGAGAGAGAGAAAGGAGGGGACAGGCAGCGAAAAAGAGGGGAAAGGAGAAAAAGAATGAGGTGGCAGTGAGAGAGAAGGGTCGCCCGGATTTGGTGTGGCTTCTCCTCGTACCGTCTCTTGTTTTGACTAGTATTCCACTCGTACATCGGACTCGTTTCACCGATATGGTTCCGACCGTGTCGCTCCAGGTCTCTATTGACCAGCAGGCGCCTAGAGGGTTGTGCCTGTCTAATCCGCATGGATGGTCTGCATTTGTAGTCATGCGATCGTCGGTGTTATGAATCGTGTTATGAATCGTGTCGTCTCTTCCAACGAGTCAAGTGGGTCGACATACAGTCCTAGGGTGAATTCATTAAGGGTTCTAACTGATCCGTGAGAAATTGGGGTTGATTTATGTGGCCTTAGACGTGGCGGGTGAGGGGTGAAATGCAGATGGGTCAAACGACTCGCTGCATGTATATTTAAATGTTACGCTTTATATAATCAGATTTATTTTAAATGAATTTATTAAATTAGGATTAGTGGTAAAATTTTATTGTTATTATTATTATTTTTTTTTTCATATTAAATATAAATTTCTTTTAGTTATTGATCACTTATCTACTCACTAAATCCTTGACATTTCTAAACTCACATTCTAACCAATATCTGTCAGAAATTTATAGGTATATTAATTATTAGTCTAATTATGTTTATAAAAAAAAAATTGTGATGTTTTAAATCATGTTTATCGGCTTCAAACTTTTTTTTTTCGGGTTTCACATTTAGTTTATTGTAGAATATCACCGACCATCATGTGCTGAATACAATGTTCAAAAGAATATGATATTCATGATGATTGAAATGATGTGATGATAATGTAACTTCAGTAATGTTATATATATAGTCTATTTAAAGCAATTTGTTCAACTGCATGTTCTCACTGTCAACTGTCAACGCCAAGACTTGTTGTGAACAATTTATATATATGGTCTCTACATATAACACATCCCATAACCTTTCTAATTTTAGAACTTGGTTAATAAATAGAACATGAGGCAACCAACTAAATTTTAAACCATTATAGATTTATAGTGTAGGAAATAATAGCAACTTCTATTTTATGGATTTTATTCAAGGCCCAAATCATTGGGCTGACAAAATGTAGCGGACTCCGGAACAAAGTTGAATTAATTGTATCTTTTTCATATTCAAATTTCCTTAGCATGTATTCTCGATATATTAATCTAATAGATAAATATGAACCTAATTTTGCTTCTTTGAAGCTGTAAAATATATTACATTCTCGAATTTAAAAGGTTTATACAGCATAAGGTTAAATGATTCTTCTGTTGCTATTCCTTGTATATTCGTTTGCTCCTTATTTTATTCTATTTGTCCATGATTCATCTCTCCCAACACTAGACTCATTTTTTTCTATTCCTGAAATCCGAAATCCAGTTTAAATCCGTGAGTAGCACAATTCTGTTACCATTCATGATTATTTTTCTTTTTTCTGATTTATGCGATCTTTAAAGCATTACCAATTACACTATTCGGTAATTTCAACCTTTGTTTCTTTTTCTTTCCTGAGGAAGATCCTCTCTAGGCATCAGTCGGTAGTTTGATGCCAGTAGTAAATGAAAAGAGTACATGTTTTAAGTCTTTTTTTTATTAGGTGTATTCTAACGAGTAGTTCTGTACTCCTTTAGATGTTTATTAAAAAAAAGAGGCGTTATTTTGTAATATTAACTATACCGCGTACCGTTTGTTCAGCTAGAGAATTAGGTCCCTTCCTTTCTCTCTGTCTCTTCTTCTTTGGTTGGTTAATTCTCTAATTTTAATGCCATTTCCAACTAATCCGACAGTAGTATTATTGTCAAGATGACAGAGAACTAGACATAAGTTGTATAGCTTCTATTTTTTTTTAACAAATTAGTGCCTTAAAATATCTCTAAGATGTGTCAAATTTTTGTCAATTTTTTTAGAGAAATTTGTCCCTATGTCATCAAATAAGAGGTCAATTGTTAAAATGATATTCGATAACTTAAAATAGTCTAAATGTCATTAAAATCGTAATGAAGTGATCTTTATGTCATTATATCTAATTTGACTCAATTAAAAATTAAATTAATTTCAAAATACCATATTCTACCCTCTCGAACTCAACGGGCCATTTTTTTTTGTTCCATCGCAGCTAGAACTTAAAATGTTAAGCATCGAAGTAACTTGAAATTTGCACTTAGCACCGTACCTATCTGTCCACCACTTTGCACCGCACTTGATATCTCTCTTTCCCGATTCTGTCTTTCCTGAAAATAAATCTGTTTTGCTGATTTTTTTTATGTAATATGGGTTTTCTGAAAAAATATTCCAGAATTTTCTTGACCTTTAAAATTAGGCTAACTCTAATGTTCGTGCGAAATGTAGATGTAGTACTGCGTATCGTTTCATGGTTATTAGTTCATTTCAGAAACTTAGTAGAAGGCTGTATTTGCAAAATGTAAGCTTTCTCAGAGTTCATTTTTTATTTTAATTTGCACAGTGCACACTGTAAATTACCGAAATAACTTAGCATCTGATTTAAGAGGTCGCCAGCTTTATTAATGACTGCTAAGTGCAAATTTCAGTTTACTTTGATGCTTAACATTTTAAGTTCTAGCTGCGATGGAACAAAAAAAAAAATGGCATGTTGAGTTGGAGAGATAGAGGAGAGGGTAGATTTGGTATTTTGAAATTAATTTAATTTTTATTTGAATCAAATTAGATATAATGGCATAAAGATCACTTCATTACGATTTTAATGGCATTTAGACAATGGAATAATTTTGTATGTGCCACTCAAAACTAAAGAAATCTCAACAATGCCATTCAGAATTGATTTCTTTCATATTTGCCACTCAAAATAGATGTTATCTCCTATTTTTGCCACTTTTTTTCAAAAAGACAAAAATACCCCTGTCATGACTTCTTTGCTTCTTTCTCTTCTATACCGACATCAGTTCGTCTTTCTCTTCCCCAAAATCGATTTCAATGTCAATTACAACATCATTCGGAGCGACATCAGTAGCGAGGTCGGTGGTGGTTAGAGTGAACTTGGACACAAAATAGTTATGACAAGAACATTTTTGTCTTTTTGAAAAAATGGCAAAAATAAGAGATCATAACGATTTTGGATGACAAATATAAAAGATATCGATTCTAGATGATATTTCTGAGATTTTCAGTTTTGAATGACACACATAAAATTATCTCTTCTATTTTTATCCGAGAAAATTATCCGAGAAAAGAACAAAAGAGCCGAGGGCACACTCAAAATAAGGTCACAAAATTTGGAGCTTAATTCCCATATTACCCCTGTCGCGAGCCAGTGAATTAACCGCACAGACCGGGTCCGCTTTTGAGCAACCCGGATCTCTCCTTTCCCCTAGCTTCTCCATCCAATCGGCACCTCACCGATTCATCTATAAATGCCCACTGTCGGATGCTCCCCTTCTTTTTCTTCTCCTGAGAAATTCTCCTCTCCGACTATCCTCCGCCCCTTTCGGGCTCCTTAGCTCGACCACCACCACCAAACCATAACAAAACCCTAACCCTAACAATAACAAATATATTCTCTCCTACAACTTGCCATGGCGCAAGAGACTTCCTCGTCCGATCAGAAGGCCCTTGAGGCGTCCGCTGAACCCGAGCTCAATCGCACCGGATCCTCCAGTCGCCTCAATGCAAAGGCGCCTGAGTTCGTCCCGCGCACATCGGATCGGGTCGTGGTGCCGATCCATCATCATCCGCATCCGATTCACGTTTTTCACCCGGCTTCGCCTGGTACCGCATACTACGCTGCCGCAGCACCTCAGTTCGAGTATTACGGCGGATTTGTGGAGCATGAGGTGGTAAGCAGTCCGGTTGAAACCGATCCGACTCCGTCTCAGCCTGCGGCTGGGAAGGAAGGGAGAGAACCGCTATCTGATGAGGTTATCCAGAAGATCACCAAGCAGGTACGGATTTTTTTTTAAGGGTTTTTTTGCTTGATTTGGTTGAGTTGGCATTATTTATGTAGATATAATGAGGATCTGATATTGATTTAAGAGTTTTATGATGTCATTTATCATGAGATCAAATTTAGGTCAAAGTATCGGTGTTTTGGTACTTTACAAGCCCTTTTTCTATCTAATTGAAATAATTCTATTTTTAGTGTAGGGACTTTATATTATGATATTTTAACATGAGAAATCGAGCTAGAAAACATTTACTATAGCAGTAGTCATAGCAGCACAGGCGTTTTTTTTTGGGTAGGAAAGGCAGGTTGAGTTCTGGATTATTTCATAGAAACTAGTGGGCTCTGCTACTGTTTTTTTAGATTTAGACTATCATTTGAGTATGTGGTTAACGGGGGTTCTTTAATGGATTTATGCTTGATTTGTATCTACTTTCTTGTATTGTTTTGGTGGAGCAAGTACAGTGAGGTCAGACTCTTTTACAATAAGATACTTTGTTAAGATGTTTTAGTCTGCCTGTTATCTATTTTTGTTTGATTTATGTATGGAGTTATCTTTCTTTCTACATGATGAGACAAAAACATCCATGTAATAGGTTTTAAGTCTCCTTGTAATATTTGTGGTCAGTCAAGGCAAAATAGGCATATTATTGGTTAAGACAAAAGAGGGTTACATAATTGGGTGCAATTATGCTCATAGTTTGGATTTCATTATTTTTGGTAATTAATACAAAATATAGCAGAATATTTCTCCTCGTACCTTTGTGGGTTTCATAATTTGGGGGGTAGTCATCTCGAAATTTGGACTTTCAGAAGTAATTGTTCTTACTTTTCTGCTACTATATTTTTTTATTAAAAATTATGTTTTGTGTCCTGATTCAAATCTGAACCGATCAATAGAAGGCTTAAATGGCTAAAAGTTACCCAAACCAAACCTACATATTACTTTTTATGAGTTTGTTGTGAAAGTGGTCTGTAAAAGCTAGCGCTAGTAATGGCCTGTTATGTCTCTTGCAGGTGGAGTATTATTTCAGTGATATAAACCTGGTAACTACTGAGCACTTAATGCGGTTTATTAGCAAAGATCCAGAGGGATATGGTAAATGCTTTGGCTTCATTCCTTTGTTTTTTTAAGTTGAGAGTCTTAGGTCTTTGACAGTCATCTTCTTTGTAGCTTCCTAATTATGAATTTGTCATTGTCTTTTTAGAAGTAGCATACTAATTGCATAACACTGAAGACTAAACAGTTGGCTACATTTTGTTGGCTAGGGTGAAGAAAGAGCGAGTTTTAAGATACAAAGGCCTAGCCTATAATCATCCTTAATTGCTTTCTATGATGAAGTTGTTGCTGACATGGTGCAAATTTATTGTTTCCGTGTAGTGCCAATAAACATTATTGCTGGATTTAAGAAAATAAAAGCTTTGATTCAGAACAACCCCCAGCTTGCTACAGCTCTCCGTACATCATCAAAGCTTGTATGTATTCTTGAGCTGGATTTTATTAATTTTTTTTTCTTCTCATTGTCAGTAAGTTTTATCTTTTTAAATATTTGAAGGTTGTTAGTGATGATGGTAAGCGAGTCAAACGCCAGCTACCTTTTACTGAGGCAGACATGGAAGAACTTCAGGTATGTCATCAATATAAATTGTTGCAGTCTGTGTCTTTATTTGGCTTGATTATTACCTTTGATATATGTGGTTGTAAACCCTTAGAACAAATAAAATAGTAATTATAATAAATGTAGTTTCTGTAGAAGTATTTTTTTTGTTTTTGTTTTTAGACCTTTATAGAGCCAGTAAGGACTTTGGCAAAAGTATTGTTTTTTATTTTTGTTTTTAGACCTTTATAGAGCCAGTAAGGGCTTTGGCAACAGGTATGCTATTTTGTTACAATTTTGTACTGACCAGAAACCTCCTTTATCTCTTTCTCCCCAGTCAAGGATAGTGGTGGCTGAGAATCTACCCGAAGATCATTGCTACCAAAATCTCATGAAGATTTTCTCAGCTGTTGGCAGGTACCTTCTGACCATAAGATCTTAAAATTACTATATGGTACATCACCGGAAATGGAAAAAAAGAAAACAAAATTGAGCTTTATTTTCTTCTGCAAACTTGTGATGTAGTGTGAAGACAATTCGTACATGCTATCCTCAGACTTCTAATGGCACAACTCCTGCTACCAACCGATCTGCCAAGTTGGATATGCTTTTTTCCAACAAGGTATTTGTTTTGTTATGCTTTGGAATTAGTTCTTTCTCTCTGCTTAAAATGTTTATATATATATATATATATATAGGGATAGGCTATCGTGCACTATAGTGTCAAGGCTCTTTTGGCATTAGACTCTTCTTAACCGTTTGATTTAAAACTTTCTAGCCATTCATTTGGGTGCCTTCTTAATATTACGAACGTAATGGTACTATTCCCCCTTCTGGGTACTTTTCCCCCTTTATCGCCTATACTAAGTACACATCTCCCAAACTTCAAGCTTTTCAGGTTTAATTTACCCCTTTCGTCATTCCTCTATGACCGTTCCCTTCCTGTTTTTCTAGAAATTATGAAAGAATTTAGAAAGCCATTACTAACCAGAAGTCAAGAGTAATAAACGTAGCTCTGATACCAAACGGAAATCGCACGGAAGTCTGATCGGCTCAAGCTCTCGGACAAATTATGTACTGGAAACTTGAGACTTAGGGACCGAAATTTAGGAGCTGGAAACTTGATTTTATTTAACTGGAAGAAGTAAGCTTTCAGATGTTCTCTGATGTGCTTGCAACTTCATAAAATGTTACAATATATAGACTTGAGATAGGATCTCTATTATTGCACCGGGTGCGCATTGGGCTCCATCGTCATGCAAATAAAGAGGTATCAACTAACTCTTGTCTTCCACTCAAAAATAAAAAGATGTGTCGGCACACAAGACGACATCTTAAAATAAAGAAAAAACAAAATCACTCAGAATAAAGTAGATGCTCCAGCACACTAAGGAGTCATCTCAAAAGAAAAAGAGGAACTTTAATAAAGCAGCTTTTAGAAGTGGGTTTCTCTGTAGCTCTCTATCAGTGTGTCGTGGCATTGGATGAGTGCCTGTATGCTAACATCCACCTTTCCTAACATGTCACTCGCCCAATTGTCTTTTGTTGCTATTGACTCAAGCCTTGTTTTCTGGAGATACTTCATGGCAATAAGTATTTCTACTTGTATGCAAGTTTTACAGGCTTGTTCTTTGTACAGATCGGATAATCTGCTAGTCATAGCGTTTTCTTCTTCAATGCTTCTTGGGTAACATACAAAGGTGTCTTCTGTTGTATGCGAGTATCGGGCTAATGGAGCATTTTGCCCACACAGTGCTTCCCAAGCTTCTGCTTTGTTAAATGCTTCCCTGACCCTTCGTGGTTCACTTATTATGATTCTCCTGAGTCCTTCCATTTTCCTGTAAAAACTAAAAAAAAATAAGATAACACACTTATTAGATAAATGTGATGGTTTGTTTCTGCGGTCCACCACTTCCGCAATCAAAACATTCAATTTCTTTCTAATAGAAAAGAAATTTTTTCTATTAGTTGGCACAAGTTTATGAAAACTTCCTTATTTGGTGCTTGGGTTACTTCCCCAATTACTTCTTCAAGATTTTTCAGACATGCGTCAGTTATTTCACTGCTTCTGGTATAAACCATATTAGCAGTTAATCTTGAAAGTGCATCAGCGAGTACGTTTAGTTTGTCATCAATGTGCTCAAAATTGACTTGTACCCCTGTAACAGTTATAAAATCAACAAAGTTAATCCATCTGACTCTGGACGGTTTGTTCTGCGCTGATTTGTTGTAGAAGCTGATGATAGCTTGACAGTCTGTTCTAAGGGTTATTTCTTGTTGATCAAGATAGTGAATCTTGAGAGCTTTCATCGTCTCCATACATGCATGGATTTCAGCGTCTATTGTCGATTTTATTACCGGGAATTTCCCACTTGCATAAGCACAAACCCGTTCTGTGTTCCTGGGATCATTCTTCTTCTTCTTCCACTTACAAACACCGTCTCATCCTTCCATACACCCATCTGTTTCAAGAACAATATAGGATCCAGGAGGTGGTAATTCAAGATCGGGAAGATTTTGTACCAGCTCTTTTATCTTGCTGATGAGCTGATAATCAGAGGGTTTAGCCTCTTGTCTCCATTAGGACTTGTTTTGGAGTATAATGGCCCAAGGAGAGTTCCCAGATTAGGAATGTAGTTTCTCGTATAGTTCAGTATTCCCAGCCAGGATCTGAGCCCAGCTTTCTCCTTCATCTTTTCGTTGTCAAACTGAACTATTTTCTTGATTATATGGGGCTGAAGTTTGATCTTACTTTCACCGATTACTGCCCCAAGGAATTCAATCTTCTTTACCGCGATTTTCATCTTAGTAGGAGATAGCACCAGTCCCCATTTTTCACATATCTCCAACATTTTACTCAGATGTGTTGCGTGTTGTTCTTCTGTTTCTGAAAAAATGAGGATATCATCAATGTAAACTGCTATAAAATCCTCTGTACCTCTAAAGCAGTTGTCAATCTTCCTTTGAAATACCGCTGGTGCATTTTTCAGGCCAAATGGCATTACTAGCCATTCATAGAGTCCTCCAGGTACCACAAATGTCGTCCAGGGTATTGACTCTGGATCCATGGCAACTTGATGAAATCCGCTTTTTAGGTCGAATTTCGAGAATATCTTGCTGTTGCCAATCTTCTTCAGGATGGTGTTAATGCCTGGTAGACTGTACTGGTCTTTGTGTGTGTTGTCATTGAGGGTGCGATAATTAAAGACCATCTGCTCCTTTCCTTTGACCTCTTTCTTTGTAACCGGGTCTATGGTTGTACCCGAATTTACCATTATGGCCATGGTTCTATGCCTGCTTGTGCTCGGTTGGATTACTCTAATCTTCAATAACGCTTGCAAATGTCTGTCAAACTGTTTCTTAATGGCCGGGGTAACATGTTTTAAGGACTTGTCTTGTATTGTGATATCTGGGTTTATGATATCCAGTTTGCATTTTACTTGATTTTTCGCCCAGTGTTTAACCGGGTCATCACCAATATAGCCCTGCTCCCTTAGTCTTCTTAGCAGGTCTCTGAATTTATTCTTGAACCATGGTGACTCATCACCATAGTTATAGGTAACGGCTTTTTTGACCTCTATGTATTCAAGCTCAGATAGGTCAAGTTCTTTCACTGCTGCCTGAGAAATGATCTCAGCATCTGCCTTGGTGGTTATTGTTGTTACATTTTTGTAGAATGTAACCATCTGCCCTTCGATTCTTAATCCACCTTACATTGCTCTGATGAAATTGCATCCAATTAGTATTTGGACACCTCCTTCCTTGCCCATCGGGATTGCATATGTAAATGGGATTCTGAATTTGTTGTCTTCAATAGACATCTGCCCATTCTTCAGTTTCAGGTTTGCGATTTGCTGAGAGTTTATCCCATTTATCTGTATAGGGTATAGACTTGGCTCCAAAGCCTCAGGGGGTATAAATTTTTGGTTTACACAGCACACCATAGCGCATGTATCTAATATCGCCTGAATTTTAAAAGGATTTACTCCTGGTATTTCTATCTGCAGTTCAATGTTGTACAATCTGTTGATTACCCTTCTTCCTTTTCTAGGATCTGGAACTGTAGTATTTATCTCGTCATCGGAGAGTTTATTGGCCATCTCTTTTATTATAAGGTTCTGATTTGGATTGGCCTTCTTGTGAAATGCAACATTTGGTGGGGATTCATCACTATCATCTGAATCGACTTCTACTTCTCCCACCACCTTACGCTTGCCTTTGATATCTAGCTTGGCCATATCTGCTACTAGCTCATTTTCCTACAATTGATACTTCAATCTTGCGTTTTCTGCTAGGAGATACGATAAGCTCATCCTTGCTATCATAAGGACTTAGGTTTTGTGTTTTTATCATGATTTTTCTTCCTAACACAAACCTTGAACACATGGGACACACAGTCATCTTGCATTTTGCACAGTGCGCCCTCATTTTGCTGTTTGTTGTCTCTAAACAGCAGTTACATCTCTCGCAACCTCGTGGTATTTCACCATTATCCTCTCATTATTGTTCACAATTCCTCATTTCAGTAGGCAGGTTTGGTTGCTTTCGCCATGATGGCGTTTCTTCTTGGAGCATGAAGATTGATTCAAACGGTGTGTCTCCAAGTTCCATGATGACTGTCCTTGCATTGCCAACCTCACCCTCCGAAAGTGAGCATATAGCGTCACTATCCGGTTCGTTTTGGTCAACAGACAAGATATCCCAGTCATCATCTAGGTCAAGGTTTTCAACAATTGCAGCTCTTGCAATGTTACCTTGTTTTTTTCTGCAGTCTCTTGCGAAGTGACCTTCTTCACCACAAATAAAGCATTTGCATTTTCTCACCTTGTCCGCGTTCTTTCTCTTGAATACTCTTATGTGAGATTCATGTGATTTTCCGCGATAGGTTTTTGCTTTTCTGATCCCATATTTCTTATTCTTCTGGTAGTAGCCTGGAATTGATATTTTGCTACAAAAAGATAGATCTTTCAAACTTCTTTATAGCGCTGCTCTCTTGCATGATTCTGCCAGGTACGGGTATGAAAAGTTAATTCTTGGCAGTACTCCGACAGTGCTCTCCGGGTACTTCTCCATTTACGCTCTTTCTAATTCTTTTCCGATTAGAGGGGGCATCTTTCTGAAAAATTTCTCGGAGAGCTCAGGACTGATATACATACGTCCTACTTGGCTGCTAGGACCTTATAATCATTCATGTAGTCAAATAGGTCCTTCATGTTATTGCATGCTAATCTCTCAAGATCATTGTAGGCTTGATCTTGCTCTACCGTCGAACCCTAGTAAGGGTCCTCAAGTAAGATTATCCTTCTAACCTGGGAAATAACATTCTGTGGATCATCGGCAATATTCACCAATTCTTCATATTCTTGGGGATACGTCATTCGCCATTGTATCCACGTCTTTTTCTCTACCTCTCTCAGTAGATTCTCAATGTAAATGACCTTGCTTTTATTATCAGCCCAGTTTCTTTCGTTAACAAGGTTTAGGGTGATTGACTCCCACCTGGAGATCACATCACTGTACTGCCCTATATCCTCAGGCAATACGAGCATAGCGCCTTGGTTTGCTTGCGCTGAAGGAAGGTTGAACCTTTCGTTGCTTTGTTGTGCAAACCCTCCTTTGAATCTATTAACTCTAGCTCTTATTTCTGGGACATCGAGTTGTTGATGGTTTTGTCTTAGACTCCCTGGTGGGTACATTGGGAGTCCCATCATTGGCTCTCGTGGTATGCTAGGTCCAGTTGCTGTGGATTGGGTTGAAAGGATTGTTTCAATTTTTGAATCAAGGTTTTTGAGCAATGGATATTCCATCGCTGCTAGAATGGTTTCGGTTTTGACTTCCTCCCTTCAATCCTTCTGAGAGAATGGGTTTATCCATTCTTTTTCACTGGAATCGTTGTATTCATCCCAGATTGGTCCGGCATCTTCTTCAGCCGACTGCTTTTCTCTCGGTAATGCTGCCAATAATTGCAACATCTTGAGTTCATCATTATCTTCATCTTCATCTTGTGACTCGTGCCAGTCACAGAACATCATTAGGACTGATTCCTCACTTAGGACCTCTTCATCAGCTTGGCCTACTATCACTTCTTCTGGTGGCGCGGTTGATGAATATCCGCCAAATCTTACTGCCAAGGACCCATCAGTTCTGGTCCTTATCCTTGCTGTCTGAGGATTCTGTACGGCTGGTGCTGTTGCTGGCCGTATTATCCATTGCCTGCCTCTTAGCTCCTCAGTTGTCCTCATCTGTCCTGGAATTGCTCCAATCCCTCTATTTGCCAGGTGTTCTGCCACTCTCTCCACATTGTATCTGAAGTTTGTGTGGTTTGTATTTGATAGCCTTCCTATTAACGACCTTGAGAGCAGTAAATTACTCTCTCCTCCTTGCTAACCATCGTAGCCATGAGTCTGTATAACGACTTGGATGTGGTTATTGAAATCATGAACACTTAAGGTAATGTCTGGCGCTGTATACACCAGTTGCGTACCGCCTGTCAGGTCTATTTCCATAGAACTGATTATGGCCCTATCATCAGACCATCTTGTGTCTCTTAAAACTACCAGGGCGTTTACCCCAGCGTCTCTCCTGTGGAGTGCATATAGTCTTATCATCACAAGACCTATATGCAGATGCTGCAACCCTTCTTGTACCAACTGGTTGTAGCTTTGTTGCGAGATAAATGGTAGCTCCACCTGAGCTCCATCTGTAACTAGTACTCTTTCATCTGAGTAGTGTTGGTATACTCGATGATTTCGTTCAGACCATCCAGCCTGGTATAAGGTCTCAGCTGGAACTTGTTGAGCCCTTCTGTACTGTGAATGGTTGAGCTCAGCGTCTGCATTTAGTTAGGACTCCAGACTTCTTCTGTAATGCCTTCTTCCTGGCATTCTTCTCTGCGCTTCAAATGCTATGCGGCTTCCTAGCCTGTAGCCTCTTATCTGGTCTTCGATTGTAGGGTTTTGGCTATTGTCTCTGCCAGATATGCTTGGTCTACTCACCGTTTCAGTTTTTGTTTGACTCATTTTTGGTTTTTAACTGAGTCAAATATTTCTTTTGGATTTTTAAACACAAAGAATTGGCCGGTTGGCTTCTTTATCTTTTTCTCACTGGGTCCTCCAAGGCTAAGTTTATGGAGTTCGTTTATAGATTGTGTAAGATCTTCTGTTTCAGGAACTTTGGTTTTCGCCGCCTCTAGTCTCCTGATTGCGTTTTTGCAGTCTTCGAGATCTTCCTTGATTTTGACCAGCAGCTGGATTATTGTATTATTCTGCTTAATCAATGTTGTTGTGGCTCCTTTCGCAAATTCGGCTGGTTTCAGAAAGCCGCTTGCGGGTTCTTCAATCGTCTCGGTTGCCTTTAGAGCTTCTAGATAGATTGAACTTCTAGCGGTATTACGCTAGTCGTTCATAAGAAGTTTCTAACTCGGCTGAGATTCGGCTCCGGTATCTCGTAAAAATATTTAAAAATTTCTTGAGAATTTACTCAAATGTTTAGCTCAATTAATCTCTTAGGAAATCTGGTTTAGCTGGTATACTGACTTTCAGTTTTCAAGTTTTCTAGGTCCACAGTTCAGGATTGGTCATATATAGTACTTCAAAAAGTACGAATCTTAAAGCAGGGGTTACTCATCTAATGGTCAGTTTTCCCAGTGCCATAATTCTTTTGGCATCATGGTGCACCATAGCATTTCTCTATATATATATATATGGTGATATGCATAGTACATTCCCTTCTGTACTATTCGGCTATTAATTTGTCAAATAAATTGAGATTTTAGTTGCTCAATAAATTCTTCGTAACAAAATCTTGTAGAAAATCAAATTTCGTGATTTTTAAAACTTTTTGCTATTTTTAAATATTTTGTAACAACAGCCCATATTTAATATTACAAAAATGCTATTTCTAGGATGTTTTTTAAAAAATATTTAAAACATAGCAAGAAAACTCTAAAAATCACTAAATTTGATTTCCTATAAGATTTTGATATGAATAATTATTGAGCAACTTAAATCTTAATTTATTTAGCAAATTAAACATGCATAGCCGCATAGTACGTAAAATGGTGTACTATTATTATTACCAAGACTATATATATATATATATATATAGAGAGAGAGAGAGAGGAGGGATTCGTAGCCGCTCCATCATATCAAGTGTAAATCGTTGATCCGGACCGTTGAAAACATTTTCCATACTAATGTAGATTTGGAGACTAAATTTTATATTTTTTGGAATTTTTTTACTATTTTATCGAAAGGGTTGAAAATTGGATGTTTGTAAATCGTTAGATAAATAAATTTTTAATCCATCCGATAAAATAGTAAAAAAAATTCAAAAAAAATGTAAAATTTGATTTTCAAGTCTATATTAATATGGAGAATGTTTTCAACGGTCCAGATCGGTCATTTATATTTGCTATCATGGAGCGGTTGGAAGTTTGACGTTTACGGATCCCTTCTCATATATATATATATATATATATATGAGAAAGGCTAGGGTGTTCCATTGAGCACCAAACCTCTCGTGATCCACATATGTTATATCTAATTTGAAAATTTCAACGATCGTTCCGAACCGTTGAACATGATCTACCTATTGAAATCTACTTGGAGATTGAATTTTATATTTTTTTTGAATTTTTTTTTGAATTTTTGTTAGCTATTTTTTTAAAGAGGTAGAAAAATTGCTAATCAAACGGTTTCTGAAACAACAAAAGTTGCAATTTTCCTATCTCTTTAAAAAATAGCCAAAAATTTCAAAAAAATGTAAAATTCAATCTCCAAGTAGATTTCAATATTTAGATCATGTTGAACGGTTCGGATCGGTCGTTGAAATTTTTAAATTGAAGATACGGTGTAGAGCACCCTAGCATTAAGGATTTGCTACCATGGAGCGGTTGCGAGCGGTTGGAAGTTTGGCGGTTATGGATCTTTCTTCATATTTATATATATAGAGAGAGAGAGAGAGAGAAATGTTATGGTGCACTACGAAGTCAAGATTAGGTTTGGCATCACGCTCAAATTTCAAGTAAGAAAAATTTGAAACAATTGATCCAAACCGTCCAATGTGATCTTCATATTGAAATCTTACTAGAGACCATTTTTTCATTTTTTAGAATTTTTTTACTATTTTTTTGAGTGGTATGAAATTTGTTGATATAATGATTTCTGAAACATCCAATATGGCTGATTTTGCACCCCACTAAAAAATAGTAAACAAATTCTAAAAAATGAAAAAATTGATTTGTAGTAAGATTTCAATATGGAGATCACATTGAACGGTTTGGATCGATTATTTAAATTTTAAAAATTAAAATTTGAGCGTGATGCCAAAACCAATCTTGGTTTCGTAGTGCATCATAGCATTATATATATATATATAGGGGGATCCGTGGCTTCCTTCTTGTAGCCTCCTGCATCATTTTCCGCAAAAATCAATGAATATGGCCGATCCGGACCGTTCAAAACATTACTCATATTAATCTAGACTTGGTGACTAAATTTGACATTTTTTTTAATTTTTACTATTTTATCGGACGGGTTGAAAATTGAATGTCTATAAGTCGTTAGATAAATCCAATTTTCAACCCGTTCGATAAAATAGTAAAAAAAATCTAAACAATCTAAAATTTGATCTCTAAATCTATATTAATATGAAGAATGTTTTCAACGGTCCGGATCGACCATTTTCATTGACTTTGATGAAGTGGCTACAGGAGGCTAGAAAAATGAAGGCTAATGGATCCCCCTTCATATATATATAGAATTCGGCTAACGTACTAACGTTAGCAAAATCAAAACCGTGCTAACGGATGTTTATCTCGAATTCCAAATCAAAAACGGTTGATCCGAACTTTTGAAATTGTTGTCCATACTAAAACCTACGTAGAGACCAAATTTTACATTTTTTACTATTTTATCCGAGACATTTAAGAATGTGTTGAAATTGTAAGTTTTTCTGAATCGTTAGATTAATTCATTTTCAATGCCTCGGATAAAATAGTAAAAAAATTCGAAAAAATATAAAATTTGGTCCCTACATAGGTTTTAGTATGGACAACAATTTTAACGGTTCGGATCGGCCGTTTTTGATTTGGAATTCAAGATAAACATTCGTTAGCACGGTTTTGATTTTGCTAACGTTAGTACGTTAGCCGGATTTTATATATATATATATATATAATTCCTCAGACTCTAATGTGTGCTATAATTTTCAATCCGTTTTTTGTTGTGCGTGTTTGGGTGTTTTGAGTATGGTAGGGCTTCATAACATGTTAATCATGTATTGTTTTTTCAACCAATTGGTTATGTCTTTATTTTTGTATGAAATAACTTCAGATGTGGAATATTCTAACTAATAAATGCTTTATGCATATGGTTTAGTTGCATTGGAGATATAGTACGGAAACGGGTTGTATATTTATGTTATTCATCAATCATTTTTTCATTGATGCAGTTGCATGCCTTTGTAGAGTATGAGACTGTAGAGGATGCTGAGAAATCTGTAAGTACTAGTCTGTTAAATCTCTTCTTTAACCAAGTCGGTGAACAATTGGTACTTGCTGTTCACAATATACCCGACTTAGATGATTACTGGTTTCATTTATTTTAAAAACATAGATTACAGAGCTAAATGATGAGAGGAACTGGAGGAGTGGGTTGAGAGTTCGCCAGCTGCAAGGATGTATTGTAAGTTCCTTTTGGATATATATATATATATATATATATATATATATATATATATATTATTTAATGCCTTCTTTTCATGGCAAGCAATTTCACAGAAAGCACAATGGAGAGAACAAATCTGTTCAATGATTTTTAGTATGACTTCAATTAGTTGTTCGAATTATATTATTTCCTAATTTAGAAAATAAAATTTACTTTCATGTCCATTGTATGGAAAAATTCAGAAGTCTGGAGGAGTGAAAGGGAAAAAGGATGGAGAAGAGGAAGATGGCTCCACGTCAAACCCACAATCACATGAGAAGTCTGCACATCAGCTGTTGCTTGACGAGTCATCTCCACCTCCGGAGCCATCTCATGACAATGCAGTGAGTCATTATATCATTCTGTAGTTAACACAATATACATCCTATGCTGGTACTGACCCTTGAGGATATTTAAGTTTTCCAATCAATGCTTTTTTTAGAACTTTTGAGGATATATAAGTTTTCTTTTGATGCTTCAGGGACCTAATTACAACTATGTTCATTAATGTTTAACAGATTGAAGAGAACTTCAATGAGAAAGACTCGGGGATTGGTGGAAGGAGAGGAAAAGGTGGTCGAGGCCGTGGTGGGAAAGGACGGGGACGTGGCTCTCATATGCCTCACCATCACCACCACACTAACAATAATAGTAACATTCATACCCACCGTCCAGGCACTTCCAACAATTCTGGCACCCCAACCTCAGCCCACTCACCGACACATGCAGAGCAAGCTGTGGGAGCAGCAAAGCAGCCTCCAGGACCCCGCATGCCAGACGGCACTAGGGGTTTCACGATGGGACGTGGGAAACCTTTAACACAGGTTGCAAGTTAATTAAATACTTCCTATCGATCCCTACTTATATATACGTATTTGGTAATCTGTCTGTTAACAGTTGGTTGATATAGCAGTTTTATGTGATTTGTTAATTGTGGACTTTTGTTCGTTTTGCCTAGTGAAATCATAAATGTTTCTTGCTATACTTAGACTAGACCGGGGGTATGCTGACTTGTCTATGGAGCATTGTTTTTATAGTTTCTGATTGACAAGTTGGTGCAATTTGTACCCCTTTTTTTCTTCTTCTAAGTTTCTTTCATGCTAAATACTCTTGAGAACCAAGAAAAGTGCATTATCTTGTATTTTTCCTGTATAGTGCAATACAATTCTGTTTCAATGTTCATCATTTTTTCTCTGCACTGATGAAAATCTTTCTGATTTGACTGTTATTTTTTTTTCTTATTGCTTTTGTTTTTGAAATATGACTGAACTGTGAAATAATGGAAATGGAAGATATTACTTGACAAATTTAACAAGTGTTGTTATCAATTTTGGTATTGAAAGGACAATTTTGTAGATTTGTTGTGGGACATAGATAAACAACTAGTATTTATGTTCTTTGATGATGTATTTACTATTGTTGATATTAATTGTTAGAATTTGAAGTCACTATTTTTCATTTACTTATAAAATCATACCAACAAAATCTTTGCATATCAAAACAGAAAGGTTATTATCATTTTGAATGTTGTGCACCAGAAAGGAAATATAATTTAGTCTATCTTCAGCTTTTATTTTAGAAGTAACTCGTTTGGGACCAGAGGTTTTGTTGCTGCTGCTGCAGGCGAAACAGACACGGAAACATATAAAGACGGAGAATTTACATGGTTCACGGGAAACTGAATAATAAATGCGACTCGAGCAATAGAAATCATGTAAACAGAAATTGGAACTTACACCACAAAAACATTCTTAAACCTACTATTAGTCTCGTCAGTATCGGCACTACTAAAGCGCTTCATCTTGTGAGATGGCATTCGGTTATCATTTGTGAGCAGCATCCCAAAATAAGTTTTTGTTGGTTCAGGTTTTCTCCGGAAGAGAGCAGAGAGTTGATAAAACACTGTCGGAGTTGCAGCTCTACCGGTCGTACGCAGCGAGTCAGGAGGAGGTCATTTCATGACAGCAGGCCAAAGGTTCACTTAAAGGAAGAGGTGGCTAGCATACTCCGAGCATATCGGTGAATCCATGGGCGGCGGATGCAGAATTTTTTTAATGGAGAGAACAATATCAAAATTATGAAATTTATAATGATTAATTGAGTAATATTTATTATTTTATGATAAGGGAGGTCAATTTAATTTAATTGGTTATTCATCATAATGGCATTAGACTCGACCATTAAAAAATAAATCATCATGCTCACAAATCACTCCTCTTCACTCATAAATCGCGAATTGTCGAATCCTAACGGCCTAACCTTTGTCGGATCTGATCGCCTCGCAAACCGTCGCTCCTACTTCGCGGATAGCCACTGCCCTTCGCCTTGCTCCTTTTCTCTGTTAATTTAGGTAAATATTTGTAAATCTAATCATTTTTCTTAAAGCTCTGAATCAAAGTAGCAAGATTGTTTGTTGAAAATCCACTTGTATTGCACGTTTTGGTTGGTTCATCCTACCACTAGTCCACCACAGAAAACTTATATTCATCAACTAGCATTTATATAAATTTGAGATATCATTTTAGAAAATTCAAAAAAATTGTATCGAACCTTTTGGTTCTTGTCCTCCACTCAACTTATATATCATGTGCTAACTAACTTCTAATTTATTATGAATTAAATACTTGGTGTATTATTTTAATTTAGCTTATTTATGATTATCTTCTTAATTTTTTCAGATGGACGATAAGTATGTCTGATATTATGAAGAATGGCAATGTTTACTTAGGTTTGTATTCTATTTCTTTCATTTAAATATTGCTAGCCAGGAGAACTATTCAAAAATGACACTTAGCACGGGTTAAGATGCCAGTATTCCATTATAAACTGCTTACAATGTTTCAGTATGTCTCTGCAGAATTATCAATATTATTTCTCAGTTTTTTACTGAGAAAGTTCTAATTTACCAGTACACAACATAGTGCCCTGCTTCATATTATTGAACCGCAACACTCTGGTGGCACTTGTGCATTGATATATTACCTTAAAAAACGAAATTGAACTTTACAGTTCTTTATGCAAAGTTATTTTATGTTAAACAGTGACTAACCAAATTCAAATACATTTAGGTTTGATCATGACGCTTCAGCCAAGTATAATTGCATGTGAACCAAGATTGATAACTATGGTCATTAAACTTGTAAGTGGACCGTTTATCAAGACAAAAGGGTGTGAAACTCTATACCACCATTGTCAGATTCTTAGACTGAATTATTATCATTGGTTCTTTAATTATTGAAATATTAGTAAAAATAAGTGTTCAAAATACTATAATTTTGAACTTTTGTATATGTAACTTTGGCTCGCCAGTATGATACTCATTTATTGACCTATAGGAGTTGTTGACACTGGTAAGTTTTATTTGAATTTGTACTTCATTTAATTCAAATGCTCACATGATGATATATTTTATTTATAGGGTGATATAATGATACTTCTATGTTTTATTTTTAAATATGCAAAAACATATTTTTTATGGTATTCAATATTTTGAATGATGTTTATGTTTTTGTATGTAATTTGTGCACTCCTTTGATTCAAATTCTGCATCCGTCACTGACATGAACAATAGTGCAGCTGAACCAGCTGATGAGCCAGCTACCCCTTCAACGTAAGAGATTTGTGGTTTTGTTTCTTACTATTATCTTCTCTTTTTTTTGATGAAATTTTCTTACTAATATCTAATAACCTGGTTTGTGATGTATGCACTAATATCGCTCTTAACACTGCGACACACCAGTATCCACTCAATACTATTTTGTTCCTGGCAGAAAACCACTGTTTGGCATATGTGTGACCTACTTATTCTGTTGCTCATGCCCAATTGTTCAATTCAAAAAGAAAGAATGACTTTCAAGTTGCCTCTGACACTGGTTGATTAGATTTATTAAAGCAATTTTGGTTTGAAGAGATTTTCTAGAGCTTCAAAAAATATTAGAATTAAGAAGAATAGGCTCTTCTGGTATGTAATGCCTTCTAAGGTGAAGAAAAGGGTAGAATTTCTTTCTTTTCTATCTCAGTTTAGGTTCTAAATTGGAGGAATTTGGGGTGATATTTTATATCTCAAACAAGGTGAAGAAGGGAGACAATAAGGAGAACAACAAAGAAAACCTATTTCATTTTTGTAAAAATATATTAATTTTTTTGACAAAACGTATTTCATTTTTGTTTAAAAACACATTTTTGGTGATAACGAGAGCTTCGTCAATAACCTACAAAATTATATTCTGTGATGTATTTTATTTTTTATGACATATTATACACGTTTAACATTATTGTAAATCAGGCAATTTTATTAATGGTGCATCATAAAATGACAAATCTCTAAACTTTTCATAAAATAGTACACTTGCCTTTTATGTTTCACAAGTTTATTCCCATTTCTTTCGTTTCTTGTGACAACACTTTTTACTGTTTTACATTATATGTCTGAAGTGAATCTTTCTTAATTTTTTTTAGCAGAGAAGAGTGAAAAAAAAAGGTTTGCTTTTACGGGAGAGAGAGCAGGGCGCCAGGGCCCCCAATGTAATGGAAACAATTCTTCTGCTGCCGCGTGGTAGAGATGAGCGGTTCAGATTTTTTGTGTTATAGATTACGGACGATTCAAATTTGATTCAGGAGATCTGATATTATAAAATTTAACTCGCACGAATCTCAATGCAAATCAAAGACACCAAGCTAGCATGGATTAGTGGGACCGCCGTTTGAGAAGACCAGTTGTGGGCCATAGTGTAGGGTCTGAATCTGTTGCTCGCAAGGTTTTAAATAGCGTATAGCGGTCCATAGCGGTGCGGATGTCATTTAGCGTTTAGCGATATAGCGGTGATAAAGCGGACGATAAACCACAACATCGCTATTTTCTACATATACATTATGTTAAAGCAAATTGTCAAGAATATCAATAAAATTACTAAATTAAATAAATTTATCAAGAAATTATGCATCTCTCTTATGTCTTTAATAGAAAAATGCAACATATAAGAAAATATTGTTGACTTAAACAATTTCTTTGATCTGTTGATTTGAAAAAAATCTGAATTTAACTAGTTTGTTGATGAGAATTTGTAAGTTATGTATGGAACAAAATATAGAGCTTGTCGTGATTTTTTCAACGCATAAAAAATCACTAAAATCGGAGTTACGAGTCAAAAGTTATGACCATTTGAACAAAAGTACCGATATATCCGCTTTATCACCGCTTTTTTCAGACCGTCATCCGTTTTATCACCGCTAAATTCCACTTTATCGCCAAAAACCGCTTTATCGGCGTGTTTGAAATAAATCGTGCGGTTATAGCAAAATTTCCGCTATATCCGTTTTATCGCTGCTTTATCGCCGCTTTTTAAAAGCTTGGTTGCTCGTAAAATTCCTGCTTGTTTTCTGTTTGTCTTGATCTGACCGTCACAGACGGCTGTGATTTGATTTAGGAGGCAGATGCTTTGGCCGTTAGATGAGTTTTGAACAGTGCAGATCGAAACAAGCAGGAAACAAACAGGAATTTTACGAGCAGCAGATCCGATTCCCCATAGTGTATTGTTTACTTTAGCTATTTTCTTTAATTTCTCTTTTTTATTTTAACACAAGCAGAAGTAGGCCTGTTTGACAATAGATAGGGCCCATTTAGTATATAAATTGGATCTAGTCACAGTGGGCTTCACGGGCCGAGTTTTTACACCTTTGAATATTTTGGTACAGTTCTTTTATTTTTTTATATAATACATTATTATACCTATAAGATTCCTTCAACTACCAACAACTTTCGGTTAAATACATCATACATGCACAGAAAGTTCAACTATATAATTTAAAAAAAAAATAGATCATAAATTCGTAATTGTCATCCCACCTCAACTCGCTGGTCAGATTTTCTTTATGATTGAAGGGCATCTTTATATACATTAATTATATTAGACTAATATAATTGGATCCGACGTCCAATTTAAAGGTGGTAAGAGTATTTCTATTTCTGTAATTCTTAGAGTTTCTAATTTGATATGACAGTTTCTAAATGACTTTTAGAAATGTAAATGAATTTTTTATTTAGAAATTTTGTTTTAGAATTTATTATTTAGCAACTTTGTCTTAGAGTTTATAAACTCTGAAGTGACTTAATTATTAGCTAAAATTGATCGGTTTCTCACAACATTAGTAGTATTTGCTGACGTGGCAATTAAGAAACTCTAATTTTTTTAGTTTCATGAATGAAGGATATAAAAACTAAAGAATGATTAAGTTTTTAAAACTGTGGCAACAATTTAGAAACTCCAAAAGTTTTAGAGATGGAGATGCTCTAATATTTTGTTTCAGCAATTACTGGAGCTTGAATACGTGACTTTAACAATAATGACGGTATCGCTGATCATTCACATTATTCAAATTCTTTAACTGAAGGTTTGATCAAGTTAGTTAGAAGACAATTTTAATTGACAAAAATTTGGGTATTAAAAAAAATGGGTATATTGAATACTTTAGTCTATTTGGATCGTTCAATTCATCGAAATTGATGAAGGTGACTTACTTTAATTTTTGTTGCGGTTCTCATGAAATCACTTTTCACAAATTTCGATGAATTGAACGACCTAGATAAACTAGAGTATTCAATATATCTGTTTTTGGAGTACCCAAGTTTTTGCCATTTCAATTTTATGAATGACAAACTTTATTTCTAGTGCTATCTTTTTACATGCGAAATCTAATATTAATACTCAATAAACAAATACTTAACAGTAAATCAATCAATTAATACTTGAGTCTTTCAACTGAAGATACTCAAATTTTAATATATTTTTTTGAAAGAAAGATGAGAATAAAATCCTCAAGTTTCATTATAAGATGATCACATTTTTTGAATTACAGGAAGAGAAATGAGAGATGAATAAAAACTATAAAAATAAAAAAAGAACTAAAAAATTACAAGCAAACAACACAAAACAAAAATATTTTAAAATTCTCAATCATCACGGAGCTCCCAAAGACATGTATGTTTGTCACAACATACCATCAACCAACTAGCTTTGATACACCTCACGATTCTTCGCGCATCATAGATGACATTGTAGCACTATTTCTTTTCAAAGATGAGGGTCAAGTCATCAAATTTTACTATGGACCACAAAATCAAATACAATGTACCTGTATTTATTTTTCATATCCTCCGGTGGGTCAATACCGGTGCACATCGTATCTCCGGCCACCTTCGTCGAAGCACCCCATTCGTTTGTGCTTATAAAAAGGTCGCATCGCCACATGGTCCTCCTGAAATTGTGAGGAGTCGTTGCTACACCACTGGAGGGCCGTCGTAGCACCAAAATTGGATGTTGTAGGTCGCCGATCTCCATTGGATATTGTAGATCGGGATCACGCACGCGTTGGCACCACGGATCTCCTCCGATTAGAGTTAGAATTCCAAATTTTCACCTCACGACGAGCTTACACGATTTTTTCCACACATAACCGCCGTCGTTTCTCACTGCTAAGGAGAAAATCCATGAGCTAGAGCTGAAGGAAAGAGGAAGGGTGAGGAAAAGAGGGGGTGAAAGAAGATGTTAAGTCAGAAAGAGAGACAACTACCAGGAGAATTCACAGTGCGGTTTTCCTCCTCACTTTCCTTCACAACATAGATCTTTGAGAGAAAACGAAGCCGAGTCGAAGTGAGATGCGGCCACTAAAAGAATCCGCTGAGCAGTTTTCCTCCGCTCTCTCTCTCTCTCTCTTTTTCAACAACGATTTTCTCTCGAACAACGACAAGTGGAGAGGAAGGAGAGAGAAGAGGAAGAGGCTGGAGGAGGTCCGCGAAGCAACCTCCTCCGACTAGAGTTTTTGAATTTTTTGTCGTCTAAAATTTCCTTCGCGAGAGAGAGCTGCTATTTCATTCTCTGAGACTGTAAATCAAGGAGATATCCCAGAAAGTGTCCTTGGTCAAGAAGTGAATAACCACAGAGTTTGAGTTTTTTATGTTGCTTTGATTATTTTGTTGAGATATAAATGGATGTACTCTATTTTCAAATCTCAATACTTAAATTGTCTTATTTTTTAAGCCTTAACATTTAAGTCCTTAAATATATCTTTCCAAATATCCTGAATGCAAACCACGCCACTTCCATTCAATTTCTTTGACTATACACTTAATACGCTTTTGCACGATTCGTAATAGCAATCTTAATTAAGTCTCAAACTCATAATACATATATCAAAACTAGAGATGGCAAGTCGGGTCGGGCGGGCGGGTTCAGGTCGAGTCGGGTTAGTTTGACTGTTTACAATAGTTGAGTTGGGTCGGGTCGGGTGAGGTCGGGTCGGGTTTCGGATCGTCATGTGTCGATAACTTTCGAGTCATGGATCGGGTCGGGCGAGGTTAGGTCGGTTTCGGGTCGTATCGCGTCGATCTTTTCGGGTGACAGGTCGGGTCGGACGAGATCGGATCGAGTTTCCGGTCAGACGAGATCGGATCGAGTTTCCGGTCAGACTGCATCGACAACTTTTGGGTCTTGGATCGGGTCGGGCGAGACCGGGTCGGATTGCACCGACAACTTTCAAGTATTATTTTGAGTTTTAAATTCAATCGGACAAGATCGGATCGCGTTATTGAATTATGCTAGTAAATCTTGACTTTTTCTGATGTTAATTTGTTAGTAAAATTAAATTCTGATGTGAGAATATAGGATTAGGTCAATTTACAGGTTGTATCAGGTTAAGTCGGGTTCGGGTCCTCATGTGTCGCTTCATCTCGGGTTACGGATCGTCTTGGGTCGGGCTAGGGTCCTCATGTGTCGCGCCATCTCGGATTACGAGTCGTCTCGGGTTGGGTCGGGCACAGATCGCTCATGTATCGCTTCGTCTCGAGTTATGGATCATCTCGAATCAGATCGAGTCGGTTTCGGGTAGTTTGACTTTATCAAAATATCGAATCGGTTCAGGTCGAGCCGGGTCGAACGGATTTCTCGAGTCGAGTCGAGTTTTGCGACCTCTAATCAAAACAGAGACAAGTCGTAATACTAACATTGTAGCATGATTTTGTATAATGTTGTGAAATTTTGTAATTGAAATTATACATTTAATATTCAATTTTCTCAACTCTTCATGTATATTGTATGGAATCTTAATACGAATGAGCTGACACAAAAACAAGTCGTACTATTAAAAGTTAAGAAGTCTTCATATAAATATTTAAAATTGGAATCTTTTAGCATAGCGATGGAAATCTTAATATTCGTAATAAAAATTCTTTATGCTTATTATAACAGAAACATCAAAATTGTATCAAATTGTTTATTTTTCAAACGGCTTGTCTTTATATAAAAATATTAAAAAACAAATATAGACATAATTTTTATTCTAGTAAAAAATGTAGATTTCTAAAAGTAGGTCTTAGTTCATGTCAAATTTGCAACAAAACTGCTACAAAATTTATAATATATATTTAATGTCTGTTATGTCCGTTTTGTCTGCTTTGTCCGCTTTGTCTGTTCTGTCCGCTCCACTGCATGTTTTTATATTTAGATTTAAAGTCTTTATATTTAAATTCGCAACAAAACTGCTACAAAATTTATAATATAAAGACCTGCAGCATAATTATTGCAAGTTTTTATATTAGAACAACAAAGTCTATAAGTTGTTATCTGCAAGTCTTTATATTTAAATTTGCTGAAAATTGCTGCAAGATTTTTCTAATAGAAAGACTTGCAGCAAAAAAAAATTAAAACTTGCAGTAGTATAAAGACTTCAGTCCTATATATTAATACATGCAGGGACGCGGACAAAGCAGAAAGAGCAGACTGAGCAGAGCGAAACTAGAATGGTTGCAAAATTGCAAGTCTTTATATTAGAATAATAAAGTTTATATATTGTTGCATGCAAGTCTTAATATTTAAATTTGCTGAAAAATAACAGCAAAATTTCTATAATAAAGACATGTCGCAAAAAAAATAAAGAGTTATAGTAATATAAAGACTTGAGAGTAACATGACTACATAACACTTTTGTTGCAAATTTAAATATAAAGACTTCAGACCTAAATATAAAGACATGAAGAAAAACAGACAGATCAGAACAGAGCATTAATTGATTTGTCTTCTAGCGAAAGGCACGAGAGGACAACGGTTAAGAGATACTGTTAGCATCACCCAAATAAAAAAGAATAGTGATTAATTCAAAAATAGAAAGAGACTCGATTGCGGAAAAGGAAAAAACTATTATAAAAAAACTGTGAAGTTAATTTGGGATATTGAAAGTTCAACTAATCGACAAATTAAATAAACACGTCTATATATTAACAGGTCAAATTAAGTTCGATCCCGTAGTTGACCGCCATGGATTTCAAATTGTTTATTCACTGCAATACCAACATGTCATATTTGCTGACAAATTTTATATAACTGAAAGCATGGCCGGTGTTTATATCTTCTCATGTTTGTATTGATTAAACTTATATCTCAACTCGATAATTAGTGCCATGAACTTGTCATCACCTTTAACTAAACTGCCACTTGCAATATATAATTAGTTTTAGAAGTGAAAGAAAGACTAGCCCCGGCACTAAGTAATGATGTTCACATTTCTGTTCCTTGAAAGAACACATTAATTTCTGTCCCACGAAAGAAATAAATGTGGGGGCAAGTAGGCATGCACTCACATTTACATGTCATACCTTCTCTTGTTCATACCATATTCGATTTCTCTGAGCAGGTGAGAATGATTTTTTATTATTAGTTTGTGTAGTTTTGGAATACTTATAAATTAGAAGTTTTCTTTGTATCTGTTAGCAAGGTAGTATAAATGGTTGGTGCAGATGTGAACCTTCTAATTTTTTTTTTTTTTTTGGTTTTATTCGAGCAATGATTGTTTACAGTAAACTCTGATCAGAAAAGAAACCAAATTCCTCTATGCGTCAACTGTCGATATTCGATTTCTGGATTTCATACAATTTTGTCTAATTAATCAATGCTTTGTTCAGTTGTAGTTCTAGAAGATCTGATAACAGTCTTTCGTCTATCCGATACAAACCATCAGATTGATTTGATGCAATTTCTCTTGGGATTTTATAAAACTCGAAATTTGGAAGTCACAAATTCGAAATTCAACAGAGAAGGGGAGATATGTCATGATATTTAAAATATCTTTATTTAAGAAAACAATAAAACCCTACCAAGAATCTCTACAAGTTGTGCTGTTCAGATTTTTTTAGATCTAAAATATGACCTAATTAAAATTCCTATAATATCTTGTTTTTGCTGCATTTCGAATCAGTGTAGTGTAGAGCATTGCTCTTAGTTTAATAGTTAAAAGAGTTAGTTCTGTGCTAACAGATTAATCTACAATTTATTGCCTTTTCCATTATTAAATCCTCCTCAACTTTGACAGATAGAAATTCCATTAGCAGCACGTGCTCCCTACGGTTGTTTCTAGAATTCAAGTTTTGTTAATGATTTTGTATTTAAACTATTATTTTGTGACTTCCGGTACAATACCATTAGGTAACGTTGTACAAGTTACATAAAGTCGTTTTAGTTCACGTTGAAAACTTTGTAATACCAGTTTTATCTCTTCATTTTTAATATTTGATGCGCCATATAAAATTATTTACCTCTATCCACATAGCTATATATATATATATAAGCACGAGTGATCTTTCCCAAGTCTCTAACAGAACTACTCAATTCTTTCTCTCTCTCTCTGTCACTCAGTCCTCTTGCTTGCTAGAACTCAACGATGGACATTGATTGTGTTTTCACAACAAGCTCTTGCTCACCAATCAAGTAAGAACTTTATTTTTTTTTTTGTTTTTTAACAACTGTCAGACTTTTAATTTCCCTAATTGCTTAATTTGCTGACAAAAGAACTAGCTTTCTTAATTTGCATTCCCCAATCAGAGATACATCGTAATCATTGTTTTACTATGCAAAATCCTTAGTCAAAATCAATTAGCATTTTGTTATAATCATTGCAACACTATGAAATATCCTTAATCAGCATCAGTATTCATCCCATTCTTTATAAATTAAGGCAATGGTGGAGTAAGGATACCGTGGTGGTTGTCACTGGCGCAAACAAAGGGATCGGATATGCACTAGTGAAGCGATTAGCAGAGCTAGGGCTAACTGTAGTGCTAACTGCTAGAAATGTTGACAACGGAAAAGCAGCGGTTGAGTCGCTCAAAGAGCTCGGCTTGCACGTCATGTTTTGTCAGTTGGATGTCTCAGATCCTTTGTCAATCGATAATTTTGCATCTTGGTTCCAGCAAACTTATGGCTGCCTAGATATCCTTGTAAGTATATAGATTAATTTGCTGCTGATTACTTATGTGCTCCTCGATACATTGGTATTTGTTTTTCATTGGGTACTTAATCTTTTTTTGTTTTTTCTTTTTTTGCAAAGGCAAAATAACACAATCAATAGCATTTGAATATAATCTATGCTACAATTTCTTTTGCCTAACACTCCAGTTTTGGATGGGTTATGGACTTCCATGATTTTGCACAAAATAAACATCTTGTATCAGCTTGGAGCAACTTATACTCATTTTACATTCTAGTTTCATTGTAATCCATTTAGTAACAACAAAATACTTGTATCAATTTAATTAATAGGATAGATTTGAAGAGCACATACCAATATACCATATGATCATTTGTTTTCTTTTTTTTGGGGGGTAAACCTTTGTTCTGTTATGTTCATTGCATTGAAGGAGGTATTTATTGCTCCAGTTGACTAAACGACACTATTATAGTATCTCATCATTTATTAATAATTGTATTGTTTAGTTAAAAGGCAACTGCTAAGCAGTATGCAGCTGACTAAAAATTTGCAGTGCATTGTGCATCAGTAAAAAATATATATCATATGCGTAGTGCATCAGAATACAGTTGACTAAAGGATACTATTAGTATCGTATCTTTATTAATAATAACTGTATTGTTTAGTTAAAAGCAACTGCTCAGCAGTACCCAGTCCGAATCTGCTGTTATTTCGAAAGAAAAACAGGGTCCTGTTTTTCCCCTCGGAACCGACAGATCAATCACGAACAGTTCGGATTGTTTATTCTCTCTCGTCGATCTTCTCTCTTCGAAAAAATCGCACCCGCTCGTTTCGAATCCAATGATGCCGAGGGGAATAACAGGCCCTGTTATCCCTTTTAGGGATAACAGCTGATACCAATTCGGCAGTGCCAACCAACTGCCAGCACAGTGGTTAAAAAGCCCAACTTACCCTCTAGGCAAAGATTTGAATCCCAGCATAGCTGGGTTGCGACTTGCGAGTGTCTGGCCTACGGGCTTCACCAAAAAAAAGGAAAAAAAAATAAAGAAATAGACGATACAGAAAACACAGCTCTATTAAAGTATTTAGTATTTTATAATAGATTGATTGTTAGACCTTAAAAGCGCGTCTTTAGTCTTTATATGTCACTATCAAATTAATATAGAACCTATTTTATAGCAACTTGCAAGTGCATGCAGACTTCGGGTTGATGGGTGGGTGCCATTTTAACGTATTATCTGTCCACCCATACCTTGTTAGATTTTTTTTGTTAATTTACACACAAAAACACCTAAGAAACGGAGAGGGAAGGAGAGAGAGTCATAAAACAAAACCTCTTACCAGCAAATGAATTCTGCCAAAATTTGAATCTAATTCAAAGTTACAATTCTCTCATAGGTGAACAATGCAGGAGTTGCATTCAATGAGATTGGTGCCAACTCGGTTGCACACGCAGATACCGTGATTCAAACCAACTTCTATGGACCAAAAAGGCTTATAGAAGCACTTCTGCCGATGTTTCGTCAGTCAGGCATGGCTGGCAGGATACTTAACATGAGCTCCCAACTGGGGTTACTCAATGTAAGCAGTAGTCTCATGATTGCATAGAACTTGTAACACGCTAAATAAGTATAACATCACAAGTACAGACAAAAGGTATCTGTTTGAAGTACATGTTGAACTATCCTAGATCTAAAAAATAAAAAATAGGGAACAGGTGCGGAACTTTTGAAATCAGTACCGGAAAAGGAACAAAAAAGAAAGTGGAACTAAATATATTAAAGCTTACTTCATCTAACTGCTGCTTACAGAAACTACAAAATCAAGCATGGAAAAAAGTACTGATGGATGAAGAGAGACTCACTGAAGACACAATTGAACAAATGGTGCTACAATTTCTCAGTCAGGTTAAAAATGAAACTTGGCAAGAGGGAGGTTGGCCAAAGCTTTGGACTGACTACTCGGTATCAAAACTCGCACTAAATGCATACTCCAAACTACTAGCAAAGTGCCATAAAAGCCAAAATTTGATAGTCAATTGTTTTTGTCCTGGCTTCACACGAACTTCAATGACCGGAGGCCAAGGCTGCCACTCGACAGAAGAAGTTGCTGATGTGGCTGCCAGGTTTCTGTTGCTCCCAAATAACGAGTTGCCGACCGGAATATTCTTCAAGTGTTCTAGTACAAAACCCAGATCTAAACTTTAGAGATGTAGTCACATCTGAAAAAGGTTTTCTTAGGTTTATCAAGGTGCAAATTTATATATGAATAGTGATGAAAGGTTATATCATCCTGTTACAAGAACATAAATGTTCGTGCTCGATCACAATGGATCCTTGTTGACACAGAAAAAGAAGGTGACACAAGTTATTCAAAGCTTGGTACCTGTGTACCAAGCAACATAAACTACATACAATTCATCGAGCTATATAATAAAATAGTTTATTTGCATTCTGTCCTACTGTACCTAATACTTAAAATATGACCTCCTTTTGTCAAGGAATGAAAACAACTACCTTGTCGCGGGGTTGTTTTTCTCAAAACTAAAAAACTAAAAAGAAAGAAAGACAGAAAGAAGGTTGATACTATCTTTTATTGGATTGGGATGTGCAAACCGGCAACAGAAGAGTTTTGCATACACAAAATCAATAAAGTAAGAATAATATTAATAACAATATGCAAGTAATATTTTGAACCACTAGAAAGGAAACTAGAAAGAGTTATGACAATCAAGTCTAATGGTGCAAACAGCAAGAATTTTATTTCTCTTTGTGAATAATTTCAGCCCTTAATGTTGAACTTCAGCTGTAAGCATGAACCATCAACTCAAAATGTGTAAAATGAATTAAACCAAAAGTTCCCTCAGCTCATGTTAAGGGAAGATTTGATGCGGTCAGCAATGTGAGGCAACACCTTTTTGCTGTCATCAATGGCTTGATTTACACATGATTCTAGTTCACTAATGGCTTCTGTCTTTATCTTGTGAAGTTTTGCATTTTCAAACCTATCTTGGCACACCATCAGAGACCTGTTCATCCTCTCCTGAAAAAAAAAATTGAGTGTCTCACAAAAATCAAGATCATTGAAATTGCAGATAGGACTCTTATTTTCTGCACAAAAAAATGCAAATCAGAAACCCTTGAGAAACAGAAATGTCTTGAACATATAACTCCTGTAGTCGGTTTCTTTAAAAAGAAACTGATCAAACATACCCTATCCCTTGTTTGTGCAGGGCGAAAGAATGGACAGAGAATAGAAACAAAGAAGGATAAATCGTAAACTCTCACACTTTTGAGGGTGTTCATTAGTTCATATGATCTTATCATGTTTGTCCCTGAAGGATCATTTTATTGTTATTTTCTTTTAAACATTTCATTAGCACCATTGTCATTTCTGCATAGCTACGCAGACAAAATTGTCCCACAAGCACACAAACACGCTCATGCGCACATGCACACAAACACAAAAGAAGAAAAAATAGAATGCACATTAATATCATCTATAAGATCTTTGCAAATGAAAATTAAATAAGAAGGGTTAAAGAGAAAAGCCCTGAAAACCCAATTCGTTAATGCAAAAAAATTATTTCAATAGAAGATCAGAAGTTAGATGTTCACTTTGTCATATCGTAAGAAGACTTCATATAGCTGGGTCTTAGATTGGATGAATTTATCCCAGTTTCTTGAACTGTCAAGCAATGTCATGTTAGCCCAATTTTTTTTAATAAATTGATTGAAAATTATATATCTCGGAAAAGCAAATGGGTTTCAATATAACAGGAAGAACGTTTTTTTTAAGGCGGATTCTGCTATGAAATACAAACTTTAACGGCTGGTGTGATTTTTGATTAATCGTGTGATTCGCACGTCTCTATGAAGACAAATTCAATACCGACCTAGATTTCAAACTTCTATTAACCACTGGATTTCTTGTATTAAACGGTTATTATTACTTCTAATCCATAGCAGAAGCGCTCTTTTTTTAATGTCCCTGCATATTTTTTAGGACACAAACAAAAAAAAGTGGGATTACAGGGAAAGGGAGATAATGCTGCGTCCCAATGATAGAAATGGATATTTTTCAAAAAGAAAAGAAGAAGATAGAAATGGATAATTCAACCCCCAAAGCCCTTTTCCATCCTCTATGTGAACTCATTCAAAAAAGTAGTTGGATGCAGAAAAAAATGATACACTCCCAGTTTCTGTACATGGTAACTAATCTCATCCCCATTTTCCTTTTTGTAGTTCGCGTTTTAAAAAAATCTGTATGGACAGAATTTAAGACCTGTTTTTTCAATATCCAATCTTTGTTGTCAATTTAGAAATTGACCTTTATAAAAAATGTTCCACATTTTAACATATAATATTTGCAAAACCATACCAAAAGTTTCAAATTTGCACATGATACCTTTTAATAATATCAAAAGTCAAAACAAAAGACCACGGCTACTGAAGTCGTGCAACAATTTTGGAACCAATTTGATGGATACCAGTATACCACTACCATGCAACAGTGGACTTACTGGGTAAAGAAAAGTGAATGCAAGTTATTTCATACTCAGTAATACCTGAAATTTGGCCATCTCTGATTCTACAAAGTTGTTAGCATTGAGGACAGGTACGCTGCAATTCTCCACGCAATTATTTATCTCCTCTTGTCTTCTGCTTCGATCAAAACAATCGTATGCACATTTGAAGTAGGCTTTCTATCGGATAAGCAAAAGCAAAAAAAATGGTTGTCATCTATTGAACAAACAGAACATGTAAAACTGTGATTAAATAATTAGTCCTTCCAATTCCAGATGCTTCTCTTTTAGCGGGAGTAGTTCAATTCTTCTCTAGACAAAGCAAGGCAACAATTTTTGTCACGATGACAAAGCTTGTTTCCTTGAAATGGAGATTTATTTAGGGTTCAACACGAATATACTAAAAACGAACTAAGCAAATTCTGGCAATAAAATTATAGGCACACTTTCGTCACACTGCTATTTATTTTTTTAATGAAGAAGCTATATAGGGTCTAGGGTTCACGACCACAATTGTCAATTAATCGCAAATTGATTGACTACAACGTATTCATTGTTTAGTAAACAAACCAACAAAAATACCTCGTTTAGGCTCAAAGACATCGACTTCATCAGCAATATGATCTCTATTATGACAAACAATATGGAACAAAAATCTGAAATACGGATCTCTATGTTACTCATGCTTATGTTTATCCAATCAGAATTTTCAAGGATCAAAATATCAACACCAACACAATTCAAGGGCCTTTACGTAAATTTACATTGCAGAAATGAGAAGAAAATTTCAAAAGTGGACCTGAAGCGTGAAATTGACATGGTCTTGAACGGAGGCGAGCTGCTCTTGCGCCGCCGTATTTACCTCATCCAGTTTCTTTCGAATTCTATCAGTCACGATCCGTTCTTCCACCGCCGCTAGGTGATCCATTTCGATCCAATGTAGTTTTGTGCACTTCCTTCCGCTTCTAGAGTTCTAGTAATAGCGGCTGGAAACGGGAGAGAACAGGAAAAATTGAATTCCAAGTGTTGGGGAGGAATGGGAATAGGGAACAAGGAATAGACGGGGTTTTGGTAGGGTTTTGATCAGGAGTCTTATGTTATTTCTGTGGCACCTTTCTAAGACATAACGTGCAACGAGTTGGATTTTGTTGTCATCACATTGGAATACTGGATAGTATCGGATAGTAGTCTCGAACTCTCGATTAATAGGAATTTTGAATATCTTTTAAAAAAATTACAAACTTATATATATATATATATATATATATATATTTAAGGATTTTATAGAAATTTAGTAAAATTAATTTATCTCAATGTTGTCTTACTATTTTGTCATCAAATAATACATTGATAACATTTTTTTTCTTTGAAAAAACAAAATCAGTATATCATTGTTTCATGAATTGACACTGTAGAATTCACAGTGCCAAGAAATAGTGTGTTTTGTTATTCAAGCGAACGGTGTTTTCACTGTTAAAAAAAATTTTAATTTTTTTTACAGAAAAGACATATATAGTGACAGAATTGTTTTTTATGTAGGAAAGACATTAGTAACGGCAAAGTCATGTGTCTTTTTTAGTATTATTCATGTTAGTATTATTCATGGTTTATGAGAAGAAATGAAAAGGATGGATTATTTTTTTTAACAGTAAAAAACACTGTTCACTTGAACAACAAAAAAATACTACTTTTATACTGTAGATCAGTGTCAATCCATAAAACAATGATATATAGTAGATTACTGCCATGTTTTAGTATCCGCATTAATTCATTATATATAAAAAGAATTTTAGATTATTTTTATTTTCAGACAGTTTGACTTAAAGGAAGTCATTAGATTAAATTAATAGTTAATATCGTTTCAAAGATCTTTTATGTGATTTGACCCGTATTTAGAGAGAAAATAATATATTTTTATTTTTATTTTTATTAGAAAAATAACAAGAGCAATGAACCATCGATCTCAGAAATTTTAACCATCAAATTAGAGTTGAAGTTTTCTATAATTGTAATGTTTGATTTGATTTTAATTGAAATCACATAAATTTTAATTGTCTAGTTATTATGCTTGTCTATTAAATCACTCTATTATTTTTATTGTCCATTAGTATTATAGAAGTATTTGTGTATATAAATGATAAAACTAGTATTGAAATGTTATTGATATACTTGAAAATAGAAACACGTAAAAAATTCATTTTGGATTAAGACCTTAGACCTGTTTTGGGGTGCTGATACCACAAAACTTGATATTAACACCACAAGCATTTGATTATTTTAATTAATGGACAACTTTACCCCTTAATTAATTCCCTACGTAACTGCTAGTACTTTCTTTATTTTAATTAGCAAATTTTTCAAAGATTGTTTTCTATTTAGTTCTATCTTGTAGAGATATTTAATTCAATATAAATTAAGTACAGAAATGTAAATACATTTTATGCATTTTTGTTGAGCAACCTACTCCAATCAAACTTTGAATAATATGCAAATATGCATCCAATCATTAGTTACACTTTTCTTAATGTAATTATTCTATCTTTTATTTGTATCAGTCAATTAATTTAAAATTTTATGAGATTTTTTTCATTTAAATTATAAAAAAATACATGTATCATGTTTAAGAGCGACACTTTTCAAATTTATATAAAGTTTAAAACACATGTATCATGTTACATCAGGGAACATATTTAACATAATACTTTTCAAATTTAACAAGGTCAGCATGTAACATGATACTATTTTATAAATTTGCAAGTAATGTATATTTTTATTTTGTCTTTCTAATTATATATTAGTGAGGACAAAAACAATAATTAAAATGAAATAATACAACAAATGACCTAATAACTCAGGTCGTAACTAATTAGGATGACTTTCAAGAAGTCATGAATTCAAACCTTCGTGAGCACATGATCCCACAAAAGACATTTGAAAAATAATAAATATTCGGGATCATAGCGGGTTCCCTTATATAAAAAAATAAAATAATACACATTTTTTGTTTTTAAAAGAAAAAAAACAACATTATGTCTTTTCCATTATTTTATTGTTTTTCTTTTGAGTTTTGAGTTATAATATTTTAATTTACACATGTATTCAATTAAACAAAAAAACAAATTTCATCTATCTTTTACAATATTTGTTAATTGAACACATGGAAGTTCAATTTACTTACCAATAACAAATAAGAATACAACTTGAAAGAAATTCCAATCTATTAATTATGTTAAGTGCACAAAAGCTGCTTAATATCATCCCAGTTGTCAATGAAAAGTATCGCTCATAAAAGTTTAAATTAATTGAGACAACTAAAACGTAAAATAATTACTTAAAAAAATGTAACTAGTAATTGAATGCATATTTGTATACTATTTAAAATTTGGTTGCAGTAGGTGCTCAACATAAATGCATAAAATGTATTTGCGTTTTTGTTATTATATATTGAATAAATTATTTTTTACATGATGGAAACAAATTTTTGGAAAATTCTCTAATTATAAAGGAAACCACTAGTAGTTACTAGGAAATTAATTAAGGGGTAGATTTGTCATTAGTAAAATTAATCAAATGATTGTGGTGTTAATAACAAGTTTTGTGGTGTGAGTATTAGAGCCCATGTTTTTGCGTTGAAATGATTCCGAGTTTCGAACATGAAAGCCAATTAATGCTATGTCAAATTTATGTCCTTAGCGATTTGTGATCAACTAAGTTTGTTCTTGGAAAACGAGCTTATATTATATCAAGGGTGAAAGAGTGAATGCTCTCACACCTATTCAAACTTAAAAAATTATCTATTTTTTCATTAAAACATTATAATAATTTATTTTTCATTTAAATCAAATAATCTTTTTATTTTCTATTTTATCATTTAAATTGAAAAATATTTCCTTCAACAAGCAATAACTAAAATGACTATTTTATCCATCTTCTCAAATGAACTCCTCTCCTCTATTTTTCAATTATATTTCACAAGATTACAAGAAAGAAAGAGGCCAATGAGGAGCGTATCCCACAACTGAAAAAACCTCAGACAATATTGTTGGCTCAAACAATTTTTTTTTGTTTTTGTCGATTTGCAAACGATTTTGAATTTTATAATACTTTGTCTTTTGAGAACTTTTGTAGAAAATCATTAGGTGGATTTTTTAGACTTCAAATTATCTCTGATGGGCCTAAAAATGCTCCAGTACGGGCTAGTTCGATACTGAATGTAGTTTTTGTCGTGAGCTTTCCAATGCCACGAAGAACCCCAAAATCGGAGTTACGAATCAGAAGTTATGGCTAATTTAAGCTCAAGACAATTAAGCATGAAGATCTCAGACATTTAGATGCTAGATTAATTCTACTTGAGCTTACAATGATTTAAATTAATGATTTTGAGTCAAAAAGAGCAAGAATCATCAAATTGATCTGAAATATTGTATAACATTTTACTTAGTTACACAACGATATTCCAAACCAAATCAATTGTGCAATGATGCAAAATGTCCAGAGAACTGTCCAAAAATATTATACAATGTTGTACAACGTTCTACTTCGTTACACAACGAAGTACATCAAAACAGATGTGCAACAAAGTAAAATTGGCAGAAACAGCTCAAGAATTCCCCTATTTCGTTACACAACGAAGTAAAATGTTGTGTAAGGTTGTAGAGTTTAAACTCAACTCTAACAGTCATATTTGCCACATTACCACTTTGTGACACAACGTTGTAAAACATTATATAACGAAGTAGAGAATAAAATTGAGTTTAACGATCGAAATTCTGACAACTCCAATGGTCAAAATATGGACTAAAATGTTATGTAACGTTTTGTAACATTATATAACGAATTAAGAAATTCAGACAGAAATAAAAGTGTTTCAAGGTCTTTATAAAAGAAGATCTCTTCACTCTTTCTTTAACAACAATCCTATATAGCAAAATTCTTTGTTCCACCATTGTTGAGCTTGAAACACATTGTCAAACCTTGCTCAAAGACTAAATTTCATTAATCTAAATTATTATAAACTCTTATAGAGATTGTGTTGAGTGATTATCCTATTATTTATTCCGTTCATTTTTTGTATCTTTTGTTCCTGTTGGTTTGTTGCTCCACCGATGTGTGTAAGTGAGACCAAGTTTGACATTTTGTGAGTAGGGTTGGTGCTCCATCGATGTGTGTAAGCTGTTGGCTCAAACTTTCCTAAGTTTGTTGATTTGCAAAGCCAAATTGAATTTAACCATTTCTTGTGTATTAATATTAATTGTAGGGGCATTTAAGCAAAAGAACACAAGAAATGATCAATGATGACCCAAGAGCAAGTTTAGAACATCAAAATCAAGATGAAGACTTACTTAGGTTAATTAGATCTTAGTTCTATTTAAATTTGAGAGTAAAAAGAGCACGAAAATCCAAACCAGACAGTACATAGCATTATAACGCTATCTTGGCGTTATAATGCTACCTGACAAAAATAGTGAAACCAGGCCAAACCCTACATTGATCTGAGATAACGTTATAACGCTAGATATAGCGTTATAACGCTAGAATGCTGAAATGTTCAAAATGAATTTTAAAATAAAAATTGAATCAATAAAAATTCAAATCATCAAGAATATGTCTTAAATATCATTTAAGTTGATGACCATAAACTTTATTTGATCAAAAACATATTTTGAATTAGTAGCAAAATAATCAACTCAAAATTCCAGAGAGTTGGCGTTATAACGCCCGACTTGGCGTTATAACGTCAAGGTAAGTCAAGCGCCAAAAATTAGCTAAGTACAGAACATTTTCTGAAGAAATTTGGTGTAGCGTTATAACGCTACACATGGTGTTATAACGCTACACATGGCGTTATAACGCTACACATGGCGTCATAACGCTAGACAAATCCCAACGGTCAAATGTACTGTCCTGAAACAAGATAGCGTTATAACGCTATGTTTTGTACATATCTTAGCGTTATAACGCTATGTAGAAATTGTACGATCAAAATTCAACGACCATATTATTTGTCGTGACTCAAGATAGCGTTATAACACTATGATTTACACATGAAATAGGGTTATAATGCTATGTGGCGCAGGAATGCTTTTGGCCAGAATTGAGCCCTATATAAATCCTTCTCCCTCAACAATTGGTTCTGAGGTTCTACTCTATTCATTCAACACCATTACCAGCAACCTTGAGCTCAAAACTTATAAGCCAAATCCTTGCTCTTTATCCCAAGTTTAATTAGCTAAATCTAATCTAGAGATTTTAGAGAATTAGTTTGTTTAAGTGATTATCTTTTATTCTCTTCCAATTAGAAATTGTCAATTTTTGTGAGTGTGTGTGTGTTGCCTTGAGCTCCACCGGAGTGTGTAAGTGAGTTTAAGGAAGTCGGCTCGATTCTCCACCGGTGTGTGTAAGCGAGATAGAGTCCGGCGTCGGGTTAGGGTTGGCGGCTCCATCGATGTGTGTAAGAGAGCCCCAATTTCGAATTTGTACGCTAAGCAAGCATATTTTTGTTTAGTGGAGCGGATCGGGCTTGTTACCGCAAGAAGCAGGGGCGCCGGGGACCCGGAGACGTAGGCGAGGCCTTTAGTGCAAGCTGAACTCCGTCAACACGCGATTGAGCATTTCTTTCCTTTATCTCTATTTTTATTTACTCAATTCAATTAGTTTAATCGCTTGATTTGTTTATGAATTGAATTGAGTTGTGCTTGAATTGCTTGATTAGGAAATTGTTAGAATTGCTTTGCTTAATTGAATTGTTTGCCATAATTTGTGAAATTTGCAATTATGTCCCTAGTTGGTTGAACCGAGCAAAAATTAGTTAAGCGCCTAGGCCCCCTAGGTTCTACATAAGCGAGGCCAATTCCGAAGTTGTTTATTCACTTGTGTTGTCTAGTGAATTGACTCGACCTTGTTACTGTGTCAGGGGGTCGGGAGTTTCGAAGAGTAATGTTAAAATTAATTTGATATTAATTCATCAACTCATCTCTTGTTTGGCAATTTGCATAACACATAAAGTACTAACCTTTTACAATTGAGTTTTGGCGAGATGCAGATTAAAACAGATACAATCCAATGTCAAACATGCTCATACATGCCCTGAACAAGTCAAGACATGGTCTAAACATCAAGGGAAGGCTTCAAGGCACAAGACTGAGCCATGCGTACCATAACGCTTGCTCAGGCGTTACAACGAGTCTGCAACTCGTTATAATGGGTCATCAAGGCATCACAACGCCTTAGGAGGAGAGAGAAGGCCAAACTGCTGGAAAAGTTTGAGGCAAGCGTTACTATAACGCTCCAGCAAAGTGTCACAATGCCTGACCATCCGTTATAATGCCATACTCATGTGTTATAACGAGTTAGGAGTTATGTGGCCCAGTTGTCAGCTGCATAAGGACAAGCAGGGAAAAGGTCCAAGGCGTTATAACGCCTTCTCCATGCGTCATGGACACTGTTGTAATGCTAAAGGCTATTCTTCACAGATCAAGACTCTAAGAAGTGCTCAGCCTATATAACGATGTCAGATTCGACCCAGAAGGTAACGATAGCATGGTAACACTTTGGTCCATTACAAGGGACGTGTGCTTTGGCCTATAAAACCTGAGCAACCTGTTACATAAAACTATATGGCATTATATCGTCATCTGATACAAATTTCCAAATTTTGCTAAGTTCGAGAAAGCCCGAGCATACCGTTACGTAACACTAGGATGGTGTTATATTTCCAAGGTACATAACTTAGATTTTTTAGCAATTTTTAAAAGACCGAGCATAGAGTTACATAACGCCATATGGCGTTATAACGCTATGTTGTATAGAGTGAGAATTCTGAAAAGACAGAGCATGGTGTTATGTGACGCCATATAGCGTTATGGCAAATTTAATTGTTCTGGTTTTAATGGATAATCTTGAATCAAAATAGAACAAATAAAGTATATATCTTAGTAAATAAATAATTATGGCCAAAGTGAGCTCTGATATCGATCAAATGATTATTTTATTTTCAAATTTATAAAAAGATTGTATATATGTTATATGTAAATATTGGATCAGCTCAAATGAAGGACAATATTTAGTTGAATCATATATGCATGGTTAGCGGTAATAAACTATTGATAATTATAAGGTTAATATGTGATTAGTTTATCGGCCCAAAGGAAGGTAACTAATTGACATATAAAAAATTTATCTTATTTATGTATTGTATCTAATTGTTAGATAATATTAATTGACCCCAAAGAACACTTAATTTTGGAAATGATTACTAGATGAAGTGTTCAATTTTTATGGTTTAATTTTATTATTAAGGTTTAAAGTTTAATATGTGCTGATTGTTCTTTGAAAGTTTCAAGTTAATAATATTAGCACTAAAAATACTTCTAATTTCTCAAGTTCAAATTATAAGGATTGGAAAGATCAGTTGAAATTATTCTTGTTCTAGTTTTAATTGACATGCATATTGCATTAAGGAATACTAGCAGAATGACTGCTCAAAACACGGATGATGCTAAGACGAACATGTTTGCTAGATAAGGTCAAATCGCATATATCTAAAGGCCATTAAAGAATATTTCTGAGGATTTCAGAAAAATTGTTTCTAAATCTATTGCGACTAAAGAAAATAATTTTTAAATATTGAGCAAAGGTTTGTAAAGAATAAGAAGACCGAAGATAGAAATTCGCTTAAAGAAATTTAGCTCAAAGCATTATTCTGATCAAGACAACATAAGGGAGTACATATGATTTTTAAGTTGAGAGCTGTGAAACTAGATGTGTCGGATGATATGTTAGTTATCATGATTCTTAACTCATTATCTCCTAAAGTTTTGACAATTCTTAATGAGATATAATTGTCAAAATGATATATAGACAATTAAAGAGCTCATTTTGCATTGTGTTCATAAGAAGAAAATGTTTAAAGATGAAACCGTTAAAATTTTTAATGTTGAACTTGAAAAAAAATGGAAATGTAAAATATTTTTATACTTTTATCGTGAGAATGTTATGGTTAAACTAAGTGTATGTGTATTTTGTGTACATAACCGAAATACTAAGAAAGTACTTTAGTAATTCTGAATTAAATTACTAAAGAGCAGCCAAATAATACCATAGTATTTACAAAGAACAAAGTATCACATACGGATATCAAAAGTCTGGTAGGCTTAAGATCATAAGATATATTGACTTCGATTTTATCGGTTGTATTTTGTTGACCGAAAAAGTTATTTCATAAAAAATGCAAAGCAGTCATTGTTTGCATTTTCTATCATGGAAAAATAGAATTTGTTGTATGTTTTTAGATATCAAACTAGATAATATGGCCATGCAATTTTGTGACTTTTGACACAAGACTGCGATTAGTGAAGACTATATAGTCATCACAAAAGGATTTATTGTGAAAATAATTCTGCAGTGTTATATTCAAGAAACAACAGGAGTTTGACAATGTCAAAGAGTATTTGCATTAAGTTTCTGATTGTTAAAGAAAGAATCTAGAATAGTCTCATCTGTATTGAGCACAAAGATACATACTTCATCATAATTGAAACGCTAATTAAAAGTTTAATACCTAAAAGATTACATGAGCTCATATGGGTATAGTTTCAACTGATAATGTTATGTTTCAGTGGGAGTCTGATAAGTTTATTATAGTGCTTAAAAATATTTACATATTATATGTATTTATAGATATTCAGTTGTATAATATGATGCACTCTAAAGTTAAAGTTTAAAGGTTATAAAAATATATTGTGCATGCATATTAATAAGTTTCAATTTTATTCTAGATTCGTTTGATCTCAAAAGGTAAGGAGCAAGTTGGAAACAAACACGTAGATCATATTTCATGTGATTTCTACACTGCACATTCATTTCATGATTTATGTCATTCAGTTGTGTTAGCATCATGATTTATGTCAGCTTAGCCACTCATAAATGTGACGAATGTTGCTTAAGTCTTTTGTTGATATAGCTAATGGACGAAATTGTTTAACACTTAAAGTGACAATAAGGAAAGCGCTTGTTAATATATAATAGAATAAAGGTCCGTCCATGTTCAAGATTGGACACGGCTGTGATGAATTTGTACCATTAATTAAAATATACTATAAATCTTGGTCGTTGATTTTTCTGTAGAGATTAAGTGTGGCGAATTATTTTTTGTATTTTGTGTAGAGAGTGATTTTATGAGTTTTTTGCAATTGACAACATAATTGTTACATATTATCCGTCTTATTGTTCTATTCGTATTAATTGTATATCTTTATTATTATATTTAATGTATTCTTAATTATGTTCTTTTTATTAATTGTATGAATATCAAAAGTCACTTATTAAATGTATGAATATCAAGATGTATATATTTTCATACTATGTACGTATAAAATATTTCATATTATATATACATATATAGATACATCATATACTATAAAATATTTCATATTTTATGTATTTTTCTATATCACTTTAAATTTAATATTGTAAAACAATTATATAAATCATATTGTGTATTTTCACATCATATACTACATATCATATTATGTGTATATTTTTCATATCACGTGTATATAGTTCATATAACTCACACGCATATAACTCATATAATTCATGTAATTATTTTCATATCACATGTATATAACTTATTTTCATAAAATAATTCATAAAATTTATGTATATAAAAATAATTTATAAAATTTTATGCACATATATATCAGTTCTGATTAGGTTGAGCGAAGCTCAAATTTCAGATCTAGTATATAATTAAAAGATTACACACATAGTCTAAGTGGGAGATTGTTGGATTTAACAATTTAGTGGACTGCATGGGACGCCATGTAGACCATACATGACATAATGTGTTATACAATTATATATTAATTATATGTCACAATATATTCATAATAAGTGATCATAAGTGACCAAAATTTTAAACTAAAATTTATCATTTTTTTCAAAGAAATGGTCATTTTCTCTTTCAATAATCTTGTTATCGTGAAGAAATTGGCAAAATATGAATGCATAAAATGCACACATCCATTAAATCATAAATTCTTTAATTGAGTTCACGTGATTACGACATACTAAATATCTCCTCCTTTTGGTATACGCGAACAAATATAGTGTGAGTATATTTCTGATACGTAGATATCAATATTGATATCGAACATTGATACTGATGTTAATATGCACACATAGTTGAGTTTTTATGTACATTATTTGAGTTATTATGCATCCTATTTTTGGTACTGAAATAGTTATGCATGTTATTTTTTGTACTAAAATAGTTATGCCCACTATTTGAGTTATTATGTATATTATTTTGTTAACATGCATAAAAAAAATTAGTATAAAAATAATATGAAATAGCATGCATAATAACTCAAATAATGTGCATAATAACATCAATATCGATAGTCGGTATCAATATTAGCATCTACGGAACATTATTCTTCTTCTTATTTGTTTTACTTAGTTTAGGAAAAAACAGTTTGTTTACATATAATGATATACTAATCATTTTAGTTATTAATAAAGACTATTTTAAATTGAAGTAAGGCAAAAATTGGTGTACTTCTTCAAAATATGGATATACTGAATATTTTAGTCCATCTGGATCGTTTAATTTTATCGAAATTAGGAAAGTGATTCATTTTAATTTTTACTATGTTTTTTAAAAAATCATTTTTCACAAATCTCAAAAATTAAACGAGTCAGATGTGATAGAATATCTAGTATACACATCTTTTGAAGTACTCAAAATTTTCACCTTGAAGTATATATAAATAAATAATTAGTGGAGAAATAATAAAGATTATTTATTTTAAACGTACAAAAAATATTTTATTGTTTTGACAATTTAAAGAAAATTAAATGAATGTGTGAGCAATTAACTCTAATATCAAACCCTAATGTCCAAGCACACATGAATTATATTGGTATTTGTTCTCTTTTTTTATAAATTCATGAAACAACAAAAATTCCGATTACATATCACTGTCGCTAGAAAAACCTTGTGCGGCTTGCCAACACCCTCTAAAACAGATCTCATCATCTCAATATCAACACAAAAATCTTTGTTCACCTTGGCGAATTTCCTAAAAGACATTTGCTCGATCTAGCCTACATAGCACGAAAGAACTGCTCCAGTCTCAGAGATGAGAAACAAGATATTATCGACGCATATCGGTGCACCCTTCTCAGGCCTTTACCAGCAAAGGCAAGATCCAGTGTGGGCAAACAATAAGGTTGAAGATTGGAACTAATTATTAAGGTAAATTCTAGAAACCTGCTTGATTTGAAGAGATCGCTGATCCTTGTTACAAATTGATCTATAAATTTGATTATTCTCGACTAATTTTGAACAAGGAAAATTACTGAGCTTTGCTCATCAGTCATCACAAATTGCTCGATAACTATGATTGATCTTACCAGATCTGTTTAACCTCCTATTGTTTTAATGAAGTCAGATTTATCACTTCTTAATCCAAAACCTATTGGCAGATCCATATTAGATACATGTTAGGAAAAAGTTTCTTAATTGTAGCAAAGCATATTTCCTTCTGAGCAAACATAATTACCCATACCGGCAAAAGAAAATATCCAAACGGGCTTAAACAGATTGTCCATGTCAGCACATGGGTACATTAGATAATCTTGTTTGGACTAGGAAGTTAAGAGATTATCTTACTGTGATCATTTGACTCTTTTGGAACTTAAGATGAAGACACTACTCAAAATTCAGCAAGCATATAATGGTAAAAACAACAATTTTGGGAGAAATGTACTTACCAATCTAATCTATATCTTCTCAGTACAGTATTCCTTTTTCATTTATCACAAAATAATTATTTTTGGAGTTATATACTTAGTATAGGACCCGTTCTTCATAAGTCCTGACTTTAGGCCTGAGGGCCTTTTGAAAATTTGGCTGATTCTGAACCTACTCTTAGAAAATGCAACCATCCTTCAGTTAATAATTAGTTACACTATCCTGCACCTTTTGCAACTTTTAGAGCCTTCTAAGTATGTTCACCTGGAAATAATATGATTAAGATTTCAAAAACATATTGGATTTTACTTTTAGGTGGGTGCCAGTTCATGTACCTAATGCTGGTGCAGATGTGTAGTGCCTTTTTTGGGTTATCTCCTCCAGGTTTTATTCTTGAATGTTATGTACTGGCATAATTTGATCATTATAGTTTCAGTACATAATGTCACTTTATAGAGGAAACTTAGATACCACTAAATAGTTAGCAGGCTAAATAGAAATACTGAAATTAGTACTTATTGAGATTACATACAGAATTCTATTACATAAAACTAAAATTAAACTTCAAAGAAAAAGAGAAAAAACTGACATCAATTAACAGTTTCAAGCAGGCTGAAGCCAAATAGGAACCATTCACGATCCATGATTTGACATTAGTAATAGCAGAATTAGCCCGCCCTTATTTCACTAAAAAGAGAAAAAAAAACGAAAAAGAGAAGGAACGAAGACCGAAGCTGAATCTAAACATCTGTCTAAACTCTGAAGTACTGTTCTTGAGGAAGCTTTGCAGCAACATCAATCTCTATGTTCACCTTTCCCCCCATCCATGCCAAATGGATCTTCCGGCAACAGGCCTTCAATATAATCATTTGGAATGGCTGAGGAATATGCTGCCATCTCACTACAATAGTGGCCCGACATGTCTGGCCATCCCAAGAATCTCGGCACAACATCAATGCACTGATAGGTGGGTGAAGGATGTGGGAAGTAAGTGACATGGTTTGAATAGCGCCTCATATAATTACCCATGATTACCCTACTTGCTTGTAGGGTGCCAAAATCTCGTTGGTACAAACCTATTATATGGGTGTACCGGCAATCCCAACTGACCATGATGGTGCGACCGTTCAAACCCATCATCGGAATAATGATGTTGCGCCTTTGCAATGGGTAATGTTCCATATCAAGCCATTCGCTCTCTATGCTTGTGGAACAAGCATACCCAAGTATTGCATATGATTCCTCACCTGTCCAAGGAGGAAAAGCAATCGATACTAGTTTGATTTCTGAAGGGCTGTGATATGGGTTTATGGAAGCAGCAAAGAGAGGACATGAAATAATCATCTCTCTTTTGTGATACCTATATTGAAAAGTACACATTTTATATCCTTATATTAGCATATATATTAAAACTTAGCATTGGAAAATAGAATCCTAGAAAATAAGAACAAAAGTTCGATAATATTTATTCAACATGTTTCTAATTTTGTGATATTAGGCTTTAAAATCAAGTTTGAAAAATGACAAAAACCAATAATATTTGTCTTAAGGTAAAAGAATAAACAAATACTCCTCGATCTGCATTTAAGAAAATCGTCTTGGTTTCTTATTTTGTTTTTTGATTCATTGTCCGTAGGCTTACAACACACACTCGCAAAGAAATTAGAAAACAAACTTGAAAAAACCCCCCTAAAACTGCCTCTGCCTCTGTCGAGTCTTGGTTTCTTATTATTGTTGAAGATGAACAAAATAACTATAGAGGCAAGCTAATTCACTATCCGACAAGTGACGTAGACAATTTCTTTATGTTATTTCATCCTTAGTTTATGGTTACACTGACAAATCATACTCAATTTAAATTAGTTGTACCATTAAATAATGAGCCAAGATTTTGATATAAACTTTTGCACAAATATGAAATCTTGTTTGGACTCCATTAACTTTTAAGTGATCCGGAATTCAAAGAGTGATTGTTGTTGCCCTCTCTCAAAAAGAGGACTTCCAATTAAAATAAATCAAAGACATAACAACTCGATTAAGATTAGAGCGATTGACATGGAAAAATAAAAGAAGAGTACCTCGGTCTAAGGGTGTCAATGGGTTAGATTCAGGTCAGTTGGATTGACATTATTTTATTATTTTTTGTTATTCAGGTTCGACACAACCGAATGGGTTAAAATGTCTCGAACCCAACTCATTTAACATGATTAAGGTATATAATAAGTGTATTTTTTTATGCAATTTGTTTGGGACTAAATGCTTTGTTGTTGTTATTGTTGTTGTTGTTGTTGTTGTTGTTATGCAACTTAATCTCAATTAATATTAATTAGAGTAAATAAACAAGTAATTAATGTGTGTTTGACATCATTGTCATTTTCTGTTTTTTGTTTTCTAAAAATGAAATCTTTTTTTTCTGTTTTTCCTTTTTTTCTAGATCTATTTTCAATTTTTTTAAATATGAAAACCACAAAACTCGATGTCTTGCAAATTTCAATACAAAAGCAAACAATATCATCTAGCAATCTATATATGTTGACTAATCAAAGTACATGAATCAGAATAACTGGTTGAAATTCAAACACTTATTTTTGGAGGAAAAAGAACCCAAAACTGCTCTTTCCAACCGTTTTTATTTCAGTAAGACACTAGTATGGTATTAGCATCAACCTTTTTTAGAGCTTCTCAAAGTCATAATTATGTTCTTTTTCAAAACTTGTGTGAATATCAAAAGTTTCCAAGGATAAGCTTGAATCAAGAAGTATGAACTGGTACTATCTAGGACCTACTTGGGGGTTTTGAGCAATTCTTTTTTTAGTGCAAATGTACCTCTGAAGAAGCAAAACATTAGAGTTTGGATTATACTATGTGGCTGATTAGAAGGTACATAAAACATATTTGTCACTTGATTAAAATTATTTAACTTACAGAGAATATTGCATATCCCTTTCATTGTACACATGCTTGCTAGTAAGTCCTTGAAGCTAATTTTGTCAGAAATCAGAATGATCAAAATCCAGATTGGTAAAAATAGAGAAATATAGATAAGGGCTTGTTGCTAAAATCACAGGTAAGGACTTAATTAGCTATGTCAGTAAAGCTAGGTCTATTAAAACACTCTACAGGCTTGAGAGAGATAGATAGAGAGGGAGAGAGACAGAGAGTTCCCAATTCGTTTTCTCCTCAAAAGACTAAATCATAATTTGATTAGGGGCAAGACAAACTAAAACCTAATTTGGGTAAAGAGGGAGAGGGAGGCAACAACGAAGAGCGAAAGAGGCATAACGGGGAGATATATTATAGCTTCTTTGGTGATGACAAAATTCTAGCATATCTTTCTCCAAAACTGGAATATACATAAGGTTTGGGTATCAGGAAAAAATGAAAATACGAAATACGAAAACCTCTTCATGACGTTTCCTGAATTTCGTTTTTTTTGGCTTAGGAGAAAATGAAAATGACGCTTGCACGCCAAACCCATTTTGTTTTATTATTGGCCAAAAAAGAAATAAAAACACAATACTGCAGCGATACCAAATACGCCCTAAATGATAAAGTTCAAATTATATTCAACAAAACACAATTAGTCGAGTCGATTTAACCTAAACATGACTTGATCCAGGATAAGTCAAGAATTCTAGATTCATATCCGACTCGTTTTTACGGGTAGCTGGTCGAGACGGGTTGAGAAATCTAGATCCATACTCTTACCTCCGTCCTACATCGAAACTTTCCACAAATATGAGATATCTAAACAAGATAATCATACGAAATCAAAATTCTGAGGAACTCTTAGAAATCTAACAGATCTTTTATAGATCTACTAATTAACAAGCTGAAAATAAGGAAGAAAAAATAAACAACAATAAAATTTTACCTAAGATTCGGGATTGCTTCTTGAGATAGAGCGAGAGAACTGCGATCGATGTGCGGAATTGAAGATCTGATTCAATAGAAAATTTTAGAAGAGATCATGAGGGTGTAGGAGCGAGTGACTGTGATTAGGATGACCTACATAAAAGGGGGGGGGGAAAGGAAGTGTAACTGCCATGCACAAAAAAATCAGACCTTTTTGTTCAAAGACTGATCTTGTAGATTCCTCAAAATGGAAGAATTTATAAATTCAATTGGATTTGATTACTGTTGAAATTATTTGTTGCCAAGAAAGGCCAGAAATTATGGGTATATAATTTCTCAGCCCAATTCCTACTTCATTTGTACGGAGCTTTTTGATTAATTAAATTTCAAGTGGATACACACTGTTCTTCATGTTCTTACAATTCTGATTAGTGATTTACAATTGAGCTTGTGCCTATTATTTTAGTTGAAGGTCCTATTTTATCAGAATGTTTGTTAGTTTTTGAGGTTTTCTTTTAAAAGTATAAAAGAATAAGATGTAGAATTTTACATGGTCTGAAATATCCTTTTGCTTTTACGTGCTGTGGCTAACTTTTAGCAATGCAGTCTCTTATAAAACAGTATGCTAATTACTGTAAGTTGAAGATAGGGTTTATTCCTATTTTTTTGCCAAGCAAGAAGGATGCATCGTTATTATATTCTTAATTCCATGCATCTGGTAAAATATAGAAGTACATAGCTTTTTTTATTCTATATTTTTCATGCATTAAATTTTATTCTTCCACATTAAATGACAATGCTCGACTCATTAGCGTTACTAATAAGTTCTTTGTACCAAGAGATGTTACTATGATCAAAAGAAAGAAAAAAAACATAATCACTGAGGAAAAATATGTTTCAGTTTTAAAGAAGTCATTGATTGATATGTGTGCTAGTAAGAATGTTTTTTTGGAAATAATTCAAATTTACAGAAACAATGAAATTTTATTGATGTACAAAATGGATTACACAACAATTAGTAGCAGTACTGGTGATGTGTAAATGCACTCATATAAAAATTAAGAACTAGCATAAATTTTAAGAGAGAGCAGCATTATTAGGCAAAAAGAAAAGGATGATGGTTTACACAACAAATCTATGTAGCAGGAACTGTAAATGATGAATATTATGCTTTGTATACATGTATTAGAAAGGACAAGCAATTATAAATAGTGGGTAATGTAGATAGATGTATTGTAGAAGAAATGCCTATAAAACATTTTATGCACGTTAGAACTTGTGCATAACAAGATATATTAGTAAGAGAATACAATGGACTAGTGTGTGTGTGTGTGAGAATCATAAATTATGCCATGATACACACAATGTTAGGTGTCCATAGGAGCTTGAACCCCTCGTGCTCCAAAAATATCTATATTATATTATGCAATATACATTTGAATATCTTGCTTATAATTCTCAGTTTGTAAATTAACTTCTTGAATTCTAAATCATTTCAAAGTTAAAGGAGTTCCAATAAGATTTCATATTCGTGCGAAAGTTCATATCAAAATCTTGGCTTGTTATTTAATGGTAGAAATAATTTAAATCGAGTATGATGTGTAACCATACCTAAGAGAACGAAACACAGTGAAGAAATTGTGTACTTATGTTTTAGGATAGTCGATTAGCTTGCCTTTAAAGTTATTTGTTCATTTTATGCAGCTGCAAGAAACTAAGATTATATATGACTTTTAGAAATGCAAATAGAGGAGTATTTTTTTTAACCTTAGGAGAAATATTCTAGCCTTTCATTATTCTTCATACTCTATTTAAAAGCCTAATATCGCAAAATTAAAAACAGGTTAATGAACAATGTTTTTTTTCATGGAATATGTGCAAAGGTTGGATAAATATTGTTGTACTTTTGTTCCTATAATTCTAGGATTCGACGTTTCAATGCTAAATTTTTAACATATGCATTAATATAATATAAGTATATAAAATGGGTACTTGTCAGTGTATGTATTCCAGAAGATAGATGATTATTTCATATCCCTCTTTGTTGATTCCTTAAATCCATAGCATAACCCTTCAGAAATTAAAACTATATCAATTATTTTTTCTCCTCGGACAAGTGAAGAATCATATTCGATCCTTGGATATGCTTGTTCCATTAGCGTAAAGAGTGAATGGCTCACTACCCATTGCAAAGGTGTAACATCATAAGTCTGATGATGGGCTTGAATGACCGCACCATTGGGATTGCCACAACACTCAAATAATAAGTTTGCGTAATATCTTGTAAAATACTATGTGTGAGTAATGAAAATAGTTATCTTGCTATTGTTATTTCTCACTAAATAATTCAAGATCTTAAATAAACGATCTCAAATTTTATTTAGTGAGAAATAACAATATCAAGATAACTATTTTCATTACTCACACAGTATTTTACAAGATATTACATTTCACCCCTCTTAAAAGAAACGTTCAGTCCTCTGAACAAACTCTAGTTGAATTAACTTGGGATACCATTCACGGATGGTATCTTCAAATTCTCATGTGGCTTCTTTTCGTGAATGACGTTCCCATTGTATTAGTACTAGTCTGACTATTCGACTGCGGAGTCGTTTTTCTTTGCGGTATAATATTTGCATAGGTTTTTCTTCATAGGTCAGGTTCTTTTCTAGTTGTAGATCAGTAAAGTCGATGTAGTGTGACGTATCTTTCACATATCGTCGAAGTTGAGATACATGAAAAACTGAGTGCACTAGAGCAAGCGATGGGGGTAAAGCCAGCTCGTAGGCTACTGCTCCAACTCGTCGGAGTATCTGAAATGGTCTGATATATCGAGGACTCAGCTTGGTTGACATACCAAAGCATTTAATTCCTCGAAAAGGGGATACTTTAAGCCATACATGATCTCCTTCAGTGTATTGAATGTCCCGTCTTCGTGTGTCTATGTACTTCTTGTGTCGATCTTGTGTTGATCGTAATCGTCCTAGGACAATTTTAGTCTTTTCTGCACAATCCATTACCATCTCAGGTCCTATAGATGAGATAGTTGTTGGAGATTTCCACCATAACGGAGTCTGACACGGTTCCTCGTATAAAGCCTCGTAAGGTGGCATGCCTATGCTTGAGTGATAACTGTTGTTGTAGGCAAACTCTGACCAAATGTAGATGTTCTAGCCAAGAACCACCAAAACCGAGTGCACATGCTCGAAGCATGTCTTCCAAGGTATGAATTGTTCGTTCTGATTGACCGTCGGTTTGTGGATGATGTGCTGAGCTAAAGGTCACTTGGGTTCCCATGGACTTTTGAAAGCTTCGCCAAAAGTGTGAGGTGAATCGAGTATCTCTGTCTGAGATAATTTCTCTAGGGCATCCATGGTATTTGAATTGGAACTTCATGAAACATTCGGCTAGGTCGGTTCCAGAGAAGTCTGTTCGAATTGGTATAAAGTGTGCTGCTTTTGTCAATCGGTCCACGATGCCATATTGAATCATACCTTCCAACGGTCCTTGGAAAGCCAGTTACAAAATCCATTGTAATTGATTCGAATTTGTGCTTCGGTTTCCAAAGAGGTTGCAACAAGCCAGCGGGTCTTTGCCGATCTGCATTGACTTGTTGGCAGACTTGACATCTTCTGACATATTCAAAAACTTCTCGTTTCATGCTTGGCCACCAGAAGGCTCGCTTTAAATCTTGATACATTTTCACTTCTCCAGGATGTATGGTGTATCCGGAGTCATGAGCTTCAGAAAGTATTAAGTTTTTGATTTGAGGATCGTCAGGAACGCAAATTCGATCACCGAATCTAAGAATCTTATTTTATCAAGCTGAAAAGGTGAGCTCTGACTCGACTCCATCTCAGTTCTGAATTTGCAAAGTTTTGGATCTTTTTCTTGGAATCCTTTGATTTGGTCCTTCAGGTCTGTTTGTACTTGAATAGAGGCAAGTAGTACAGTGGTTATGATTGTGGTTTATGTAGTTAGATTTGTTTGTATGGTCTTCGCTATGACAGATCGGGTTACTTCAGGTGAGAAATCGACTTGTAAATTTATGAGCTGCATTTCCTTCAAGAGCTCGGGTTCATGAGTTAGCATTGTGGCCATATTAGAATGGCTTTTACGGCTCAAAGCATCTGCTACTACATTTGCTTTTCCTGGGTGGTACTGGATGTCTAAGTCATAGTTCTTGATTAACTCAAGCCATCGTCTTTGTCGGAGGTTTAGTTCCTTCTGGGTAAAAATGTATTTCAAACTTTTATGGTCAGTGTAAATCTTGCACTTGGCTCCATATAGATAGTGCCTCCAAAGTTTGAGCAAAAATCACAGCTGCCAATTCCAAGTCATGTGTTGGGTAATTTTGCTCGTGCGTTCTCAGTTGTCTAGAACCATATGCTATAACATGATCATTTTGCATAAGTACACAACCAAGATAGATCTTGTCGGGATGCATCTGTATACACTATATAGTCTTGTTCAGCAACAGGCATTGCCAGGATGGGTGCAAATACTAGCAACCGTCTGAGTTCCTCAAAACTCTTTTCTTGGGCATCTCCCCAGGTAAATTTTATATCTTTGTGTAACAACTGAGTGAGAGGTCGAGCGACTCGCGCATATCCTTGCACAAACCGTCGATAATATCTTGTCAAACCCAAGAAACTTCTTATTTCTGTTATGTTCTTTGGATGGTGCCATTCGGTAACAGCTCGAATCTTTTCTGGGTCTATTGCTAATCCATCACCAGATATAACGTGACCAAGAAAGGAGATCTTGTTAAGCCAAAATTCACACTTGGATAGTTTTGCATACAATTTATGTTCTCGTAATCGGTCCATCACCATTTGGAGATGTATAATATGCTCTTCGGGTGTTTTTGAATGCACCAAAATATCGTCAATGAATATAACCACACATACATCCAACAAATCTCGAAATACTCGGTTCATCAGATCCATGAATGCTGCAGGAGCATTAGTAAGTCCAAATGGCATTACTAGGTATTCGTAATGACCATATCGGGCACAAAAAGTAGTTTTCTCAACGTCATTGTCATTGGGTCGAATTCGAAGTTGATGATATCCAGTTCGTAAATCTATTTTTGAATAGAAAGACGAACCTTATAATTGATCAAATAGGTCATCAATTCGGGGTAATGGGTATCGATTCTTGATAGTCACTTTGTTTAGTTCTCGGTAGTCTATGCACAAGCGCATTGTTCCATCCTTCTTTCAAACGAATAGAACAGGAGCACCCCATGGTAAGGTACTTTCGTACTTGGTTGAATGAATCCTTTGCTAAGTAATTCTTCTAGTTGGGTTTTGAGTTCCTTCATTTCTGCAGGGGCCATTCGGTAAGGGGTTTTCGAGATAGGTGTTGCACCAAGGATTAGGTCAATTGGAAATTCGATCTCTCGTTTTGGAGGTAGTCCGGATATTTCTTCGGGAAAGACATCAGGGTATTTTGATATAATAGGAATATTGGATATTTCAATGGTATTGGCGGAAAGGTCGACTATTGACGCCAGATATGCATTACATCCAGCATCTAATAGGTGCTTGGCTTTTATTGCCGAGATGAATGGAAATAAATCTCGAACTTCCGACATTGTAAGATACATGTAGATCTGTTGGGAAGGTTAAACTTGACTTCTCGTTTTGGTCAGTTTATGGTAGCGGAATGTCGGGTTAACCAGTCCATGCCTAATAATACATCGTATTCGGCCAACTCCATGACCAATATATCGACTTCTAAATCTCGTCCCGCCACTTGAATTTGTCGGTTATGGCATGTCTCCACAGTTTGGTTAACTAAACCTAAAGGTGTTCGTATATGGTAGGTTCCTCCAGTCATTTCAGTTTTCCATCCATTTTCAGTTATTAGTGCTTTAGAAATTATAGAGTGGCAACAACCAGTGTCGATTAATAGATATGCAGGACATCTAGAAACGAACAATGTACCTGCCATCAGATCAGACTCAGATTCAGTTGGCACGATTTCCACATCTTGCTCATATTTTTCCTTAGTTGCCTCTACTGCGTGTATTGCGGTCCGTCCTCCTGTCCTTCCACCACGATTGTTCCAACTTCCTCGTCCACGGTTTTGAGGCGCACTTCCACGACTCGGTCCACCAGTGGGTTTGTTGCCATCTTGCGGGTTATTGTTTAAGGGACAAGTGTTGGCCCAATGGTCTTTATTGTCGCATTTGTAACAGGTACGATTCAGATAACGACATTGACTTAGGTGATATGGTAGGTTGCAACGAGGACACCACGGTCGATTTGGTGTTGGATTTGTTTGGATCACATTACAGATACCTAGTGTGGGTTTCCTGATAGTCTGGTTTCGGCCGCGGATGTTTCTGCTACTACAGCCTTGTGACATCCGTCTCCTACGGTGTAACTCCACTTGTTCGGTGTAATCCATCAACTCTTGCATCCCTTGTATTATTGGGTTATCTACTACCACCGCGATCTCCAAGTCTAGTCCATCCAGATACTGTCTTCGATATCGATAAGCATCTGTACTAACGTCTGGAGCATAACGTGCAAGGTTGAGAAACATGTTGTATTCTGCAACAGGTCGGCCTTGTTGATGTAGTGTCATGAATTGTCTTCTCACAGCCTCTTTGTGCAAAGTACTCAGAAATCGACGTCCGAACTGCTCCTCGAACCATTCCCACGAAATAATCTGGTTTTCACCTACAAAATTTCGTTTGGCTCCTTCCCACCAGTGTCTAGTAGAATCCTCCAGGTAATACGTTACTAGCTCAACTTTGAGTTCAGTCGATGCACGACATACGGTAAGTCGAGATTTCACCGTCGCCAACCATTCTTCAGTTGTGGTATAACCGTTGTTTCCATTGTACTTGGGTGGTCCCAGTCGAGCATACGACTCAAAGATTCTACGGAACTCTTCTTCGCGGTTGTTGTTGTGTCTTTCCGGTCCTAAATCATCATTAACAACAGCTTGACGACCTCACTCGTAAGCGGTGATAAGATCGTTAATGTCTTGACGATTATTTTGAGGAATTTCGTCTTCACATGGGATCTCGGGTTCCATAGCATGTCCGTGTCCACGTCCACGTCCACGTCTACGTCCACGTCCACGTTCCATTACTGGAATGCAGATGGTTAGAATAAATAAAATAATAATATATTCATTGCATTAGATTCCTAGCCCATTTCTACCCGCTCGCAATCCAGTTAGGTTTTTAAATACCATACTTATACAGGACTTGAAGTTTTACTGAACCTAGGCTTTCAAGGTATGTTACATGACCTAGGCTCTGATACCACTAAAGAGACTGTCACACTCCGGTTCTCAGGCATAATAGTTTCCGTCACGAATATACGAGAAAAATATATCCGTAAGGCATTTATCTTTCATCCAACATAAATTAAATAAAAGATAACAATAATAACGGAGCAATAAACAAAACACATAGATATATATATATAAAACAAGTTTTAGTACAACCCTGCCATACTGCTAGACAACCGAGTAGATCTAAAATCTTACTCGGATACAAAAAGTGGTAATGCCAACTGTACAAAACAAAAAGTGGTCGAACCCAAAAAGATCTAAGGTCTACCTAGCCTGGTACTACTACATCTGTACTACATACATATATATATCGGGCAGGTCTGTGAGGAACAAGTACACAAAAGTACCACGATCAGTGGCCTGGTCGACAGCATGGACAACAAGGTAATCAACTATCATCATGTATCTCTCTTGGTATGGTATCGCCTCGACAAACGAGCTCACTCTCTATGAAATAATAGCCTGGAACCCACGTCCAATGTGGCACATACAAAATAAATGTATTGGATTTATGCTAAATTTAGTTTTTAATTAAATAAGACAAATGGAACTAAAACAATTTTTAAACAACTTATAAGTATCAAATGCAAGTATTACCCAAAGAAACAAATCTACGGGAACATTGAAAGTAGGCATAGTCTGAAACAATTGAGCATAACACTTTGCTAGTACAGAAGAACCACCGCATGTAAAATACATGTAAATCTATCAGTATCGGTACCACTATCACCTGACTCAAGTCATCACTCACATACTATCCTTGTCAGAGTCACTATCTCACATACTATCCTTGTTAGAAACAAATTTACATGTATTTTACATGTGGTGGTTCTTCTGTAGTGTTATGCTCAATTGTTTCAGACTATGCCGACTTTCAATGTTCCTGTAGATTTGTTTCTTCGGGTAATACTTACATTTGATACTTATAAGTTGTTTAAAAATTGTTTTAGTTACATTTGCCTTATTTAATTCTAAAAACTAAATTTAGCATAAATCCACCTAATGGAACTAAAACCTGCACTGAGAATTTATTCTCACCCGTACATTTATTTTGTATGTGTCACATTGGACGTGGGTTCCAGACTATTATTTCACAGAAAGTGAGCTCGTTTGTCGAGGCGATACCATACCAGGAGATATACATGATGATAATTGATTACCTTGTTGTCCATGCTGTCGAGCAGGCCACTAGTCGTGGTACTTTTGTGTACTTGTTCCTCACAGACTTGTCCGTTATATATATGTATGTAGTACAGATGTAGTAGTACCATGCTAGGTAGACCTTAGATCTTTTTGGGTTCGACCACTTTTTGTTTTGTACAGTTTGTCTTATCATTTTTTGTATCCGAGTAAGATTTTAGATCTACTCGATGGTCTAGCAGTATGGCAGGGTTATACTAAAACTTGTTTTATATATATCTATGTGTTTTGTTTATTGCTCTGTTATTATTGTTATCTTTTATTTAATTTATGTTGGATGAAAGATAAATGCTTTACGGATATATGTTTCTCGTATATTCGTGGCGAAAACTCTTAAGCCTGAGAATCGGGATGTGACAGTTTGAATCTATGAAGTGATGCAAGAGTTTGTTAGCAATATTCGAACGCATCACATAAAAGGTAGGTTTTTGTTCATTTTTAATTTTAGATGGTTATTGATTATTATTGTTTTTGTTTAAATTGCATGTCTGAGCGGAGCTAAAATGGAGCTAGCGGTTGGGAAGGACAAAGACTGCTATTTTTTTATTGTATGCATGGAGGAAATTACAATATTATATAACAGGGTTGGGTATAGGACATTACTAGAGACGAGAGGATGCGGGTACCAGGTTTACCGGTACCAAGGTATGTACCAGTTAGATCTTTTAGTTTTTAGTTTAGATAATAAAGAATATATAGAATGTACATAGGTTGTAGAAAAGCCTTTTTTTTAGTAATGAGATAGGTGGCCAACGCCTCTCTTTTCCAAAAAGAAAAAGTAAAAATTTTATGTTCAGCAATGGTAAGAAACTAAGAGTAGTTACTGTCTTTCTGAAATGGTAAGAAACTAGGACTGTTTATTTATGTTTTTTTAACCTTAGGGACAAATATCATAGCTTCTGTTATTATTTAATTCAAACGCTTATGAAAGCCTGATATCCGAAAAACACAACACGTTAATTGACAATGTTGCATGTGTTAAGTTAGGGAAAGAAGCATGGTACAAAGGTTGAATATTCCTATTTTGCAGTATTCTGTGTCAGTCTTACAATAATCAAACTGCCAAACTATTAAGATAACCGTTCTGCACCAACAGTATTTCGATTGGTTTGTTCCAATCATCCACAAATAAAATCAGGAAAATCTTCTACAATTTTTTCTATTCGAACTAGTGATGTTTTACGCCTTCTACGAAAACAAACAAAACTATTTTCCTTAATCATGGCGTCATATCATATTGGCATTGTTCCGGGCGATTTGATAGATTGCCAATTTGCTAGGCGGCTACTTTTCAAATGCTTCTGTTGAATTTCGAAGTATTTTAATTGAATTCACGTTTTTCACGTCTCATTGCAATTGACCGTTGTCATATATTATATACATTATCAAGAAGGTTGCCAACCTTACAACTGACTTCTGGACCCTTCTCCTTCAGTAATTCATTGTGACATGTTTGGAACCCGTTGTGACGAATTGGCATGCGTTACAATAACGCAAGACTCAGACTTTTTGCTCCAGAACATTTGTCTTATGGGTCCTTGATAAGGCTAAATTATTCATGCTTCTATGTAGGGTTTATTATGAATTTATTCCAAGTTTTGTTTAATTTAGAGTTAATTTAGAGTTAATTTAGGTTAATTTGTTTAAAAGTTCAAGTCACCATCCTATTTGAGTTTTAATGTAGTAGGATTGAAGTATGACTGCCAATCAAGTCAATTGTGGTCGCAACAAATCTCATTGCGGTCGCAATCAACCTTAGGAGTTCACAATCACAGAAGACAGCAGCACTCAAGTCAATTGCGGCCGTAAGGTCAAGTATTGCAACTGCAATCAACCACACAATTATCAGGCAGAGGCAGCAATTTCCCACTAGTCCATTGCGATCGCAATACAGTTATTCTCCTGAAATAGCAGTCAAGGCAGTAGTTATTTCAAGTCTATTGCGGCCGCAATTGAACTACACAGAACCAAAACCTGTAGTTTTTAGAGTCCTATTTTGAGGGTTCCACTTCTACAATAAATGCATATCTTTTCTGGGATTCAAAGGTTACCAAAAGTCATGAATTTTAGCCACCTTTCATAGAGGGTTTGAATAAGTTTCATGCTAATAAGAGAATGTGAAGAAGAAGAGAAGATCAAGTCTGATACACTGCAAAAATTCGGTTCAATCAACTTTCTCTTTCTCTTTTCTTTAGATCTCTTCTACTTTTGTATTTTATGCCTCTTAGCCATATCCGACTAAGTTTGTATTAGCGCATTGTTAGGAATGACTTGAAACTATATTGTATACTTGTTTGATTTAGTAAATTTTCAGAGAATTGTTTATGATTTGCTTTATATTTTAATTGCTTGCAATCTTGATCAATTGTTATCTTAGGATTTAGCATTTGCAATTAAGAAATTTGATGTTAGATCTTGACCATAGGAAGTAGGGTAATCAGTAGGCTAAGTATCGAAATGTGACGTTTGTTGATTACGAGTTTTACTTGATTGTCTTAACAAATTATACTAGGTATTGAGAGGAGAATTACAAGGACTTAGGATAATTAAGACGGTAGATCTTAAAGGGTTTAGGCTAGTATAATCAAGGACCGAGAGGTGAAGCCATTACTAGTTTGAACACGGTACCAAAGTAGAGATATCCTTAGATACTAAATTTGCAAACCGTACCTTCATAGTTAGTGGAAAAGTGTACCATTAAAAATTCCTAATCACCACCATAATTTAGTTAAAAGCGCACTTTGTTTTTTTTATTTTTAAGTTTAGATAATCAACCACAACACCTCTTTCCTGAAAGTTTTTTGTAACTTAGATTAAATTCGTCAAAATCTGAAAGTAGAACCGAGTTGTCCCTATGGATCGATCCCTAAGTACAATAATTGTATGGTTGTATACTTGCGACCAAAATTTAGAAATTAGAGTATTAGTAAATCCTGCATCAGTCCTCTTGCTAGACACCTGTTATGATGTCTTGGAAATCCGTTATGACAGATTACAACCCGTTGTGATGGGTTTCTCATGTATTACAATAATGCAAGGCTTTGTGAGCATTTGTTTTGCTTGCATGTTGCGCCATTTTGCTCCTCTTGACTTGTACATGTTATTTCTAACTTTTGTCATGATCATATGTACCCGTTTTAACATGCACTTCAACAAAACTCAACTTGTGCAAATGTTAGTACTGATTGTATTGCAAATTGTCAAACCAAGTGAGTTCAAGCTAACAAACATCCCATTTTGACAATTTGCAATTTTGTGAGTGCATACCAAAAATTTATGCACTACACTACTAGATATAGTATAAAGACTTAGTGATCTACATATATGAACTTGTATGAGTATATTTGTTCTTACTTTGGTTTTGAGAGAATTTATTTTATTTACTTGCCAACTTACTTGCAATTGTCAGTATTAATACTTGTTTTGTTTTGTTAACATGTTACTTTTATTTATTCATACATTGTATATATTAAGAGTTAATGCTGGTACTTTTGTTCCTATGATTTAGGTGAAAAAAATATTTTTTTTAAATTTATACGCTTTTTACTGCTTAGATATGCTTATGTGTATGTTAAAATTAGATTATTTTATTATTATGACTTGTGAGGTATATGTTGATTTAAGAAATATTAAGAAATAAGTACAACCAACTGATAATGATTTTTAAGGCTTAGACTTGTTGCCTACAAAGACTTAAATCAATATCTATGAAAATCTAAATTTATAGATATAAAGACTACTGATGTAATATAGAGATTTTCTGATGTACATATATTGATTTGTATCCATACATTTTGTTATAGAAATTTTTATGATGGATTTTGATCTCAATCGAACTCAAAATGAGTTGAATCAAGATGAGGTGCATAGGGTTGCTATTTTTTAATCTGGCTATAATTGGTTAGCACAAAAACTTTAGTATAATCAGTATATCAAGTTTTTTATATTTTGGTTTTTTTTAGGAATCTTCATGTATTAAGAAATTGTTTCAATGAAACAGGTGGGATTTCTCCCACTTTTTAGGCAATAAAGAAAAGATGAGGTGAATGAAGCTGAGGTTAATGAAGATGTGAACAACGAAATTGGGATGAATAACTCTAATAATGAATTTGATTTGAATATAGTACCTCAAGAAAAAATGGTGAGACTTCGAATAACAACGCTGAACTTTTAGAAATTATATAGCCGGTAAGCACTCAAATTTTATATTTTCTTATGAAAAGTTGACTGGATTTAATGCAGTTAAGTGGGTCAAACCATAAAAGGGGTAACTTGACATACCGCATACCATTGCAATTATGCGTGCAATACTTATGATTTTTCAAATATTTAGAATTGTCAACAATAGTAAGCATATTTGTAATATTTGATATAAAGACTTGTGAGGGAAGCGATGGGTGGACTTTCTTACAGGCGCAAAAGAACGAAAGCGCTAGATCACTGGCTAGGGAGCGAAAGAATTTGCTAAAACAAAGACGTAAAAATGTCAATCATCAGCAATAACTAATCCATCAATTAGTTAGAAGGACTACTAAAAAAAACAATGAACCAGAAACCGTTAATAAGTCATTTTTTTCTATTTCTGTCTTGGATAAAAAGATGATTAACAACACATTATTTAAATATCTAATGGTAGTTTTTTTTATTGTATGTTGTATTATTATTACATAGTCATATGCAAAATCTATTTCTCCAAGAGAGAAATAGAAAAATTAAATCACTGTTATAAGCAACTACTAATAAAAGGAGATCGAATTTTTTTATTTCGAACCTCTATTCACCTCTCACCTCTATTTATCTCTCAGATCAATACAAAGCGTGAGATTTTTATTTATTTCAATCACAACCGCTCAATTTTAGACTTTCAATTTTCTTATACTTTAGTCTGGCGCTCACTAATAAAAAACAAAAAAAAAATTAATTGTCTCTCGCCTCCTTGCTATTTAATACATTTTATAAACTATCATTTCTTCAAAAAACATCAAACAAAATATTCTTTTTCAAAATTTTCTTTACATAATATTTTTTCGTTGTCATACACGAACACGCTTACCAGTAAACAATTAAAATCATTATTTATAATAAAATCAAATCTGGTAAGGATCTCAGGAAAATTTCAAAGACGCCGACACTCGAAGTTTCGAACAACCACCGTCCCTCCATTTTTGACAACACGTCTCTTTCCCTCCGTAGAAATAGCCCAAAAAATGTCAAACAAATACAAAAATAAAACCCCCACCAAATCTCCACTCAAATTAGAGAAAACCAGACCGAATCAATGGATCCCCTCTCGTGCGCCAACCTACCCCATTCCCTCTCCACTTTTATCGACGCCTTTGTCGACTTCTCCGTTAGCGGCCTCTTCTTCCCTCCCTCCGCAACCGCCAGCGCATCTCCCTCTCTTCCCCCTTCCCACCTCCCACCAGCCTCACGCTTGGTCGCAATTGGCGACTTCCACGGTGATTTCCAGAAATCTGTTCAATCCCTGTCCCTTGCGGGTCTAGTCGACCCGGTGAGCCTAAGATGGATTGGTGGTTCTTCTGTGGCTGTCCAGGTAGGGGATGTACTTGATCGGGGTGGCGATGAGCTGAGGTTATTGTATCTGATCAGACGGCTTCAGACTGAGGCCGAGAGGTCAGGAGGAAGGCTGTTTATGTTGAATGGGAATCATGAGACCATGAATGTGGCAAGCGATTTTCGATACATCACCCCTGCCGGTCTGGAGGAGTTCAGACACTGGGCAAGATGGTAAGTTTAATGGATTGGTAATGCCATTGAACTTTTAAATTTATTAAAACCTAGTTTGAGGAATTAGCTTAGTTCAGGTGTAAGTAAACAGGTAGCACAACGAATAGTCGAGAGTATTGGACAAGGGGAATCTGATATGAGAGAATTATTTTTGTAATAAGTTTGTGTGGGTCATATATGCTTTAGATGATTGTTTGAGTCTTTAGTGTTAGACAACGAAAAAAAAATATGTACCTAACTAGTTGGTGTTGTAGTTATTCCTTTTGATGCCAATATTCTATTTTAACAATCAAATTATATGGTCTCTTAAATGACTGATAACTTTTTCATCTTCTGAAAATGTAATGAAATGACCAACCCCTTTACCAGGTGAGGTTTATTATTCTCAAAGGAGTAGCTCATGTTACCCCAATTCAAATTATCTGATCATGATCGTGTGACATGATAATCATGTAATGATGAGTAGATATGATTGGACAATCCGGATGGGCAACCTATATAGTAAGTAGGATTCATATATCAGGAAATTGTATGGTCTGAGCCAACCAGCTGTTCTGATTGGATGGCTCCTAAATACCTGGTCATTCTACCTAGTAGCAAATTCAGACCAACCTTTTACTGCACTTAAAATAATTATGCCTCAAATATTTATCGGATGACACATTGGACTAAATCAGGAGCATCATAGGTACCGTGCTGGCGTTGCCATGAAACAACTATGCCCCGACCTACCCCTTCAAAGAGACCCCTTTAAAGGAGTTCCTAAATCCTTCCCTGGGATAAATCCAAAATATTGGGAGGGTTTCCACGCTCGTATAGCAGCTTTACAACCCACTGGTCCAATCACCACCCGCTTCCTATCGAACAACCACACAATCTTAATTGTTGGCAACTCGGTGTTTGTGCATGGGGGTCTCCTTCAAAAGCATGTGGAGTACGGCCTGGATAGAATCAATCAGGACGTGAGAAATTGGATGGCTATCAATGAACCACAATCACCGAAGTTTGTGTTTGATCGAGATGCAGTGGTTTGGTTAAGAGCATTCTCAGATGGTTTCAGTTGTGATTGTACAAAGCTTGAAGAGGTCCTCAGTTTGATACCAGGAGCTAGAAGAATGGTGATGGGGCACACAATACAGTCTGCAGGAATTAATGCGGTGTGTGGAGACCAGGCGGTTAGGGTTGACGTGGGTTTGTCAAAGGGGTGTGGGGATGGCGTATCTGAGGTTTTGGAGATTACTGGAGGAGGAAAGGAAGTTAGGATTTTGACAGCTAGCTGGGATAGGGTTTATGAGAGAACTTGGGACAGAAAAAAGGATGTGGATGGGTTGGCTTGGTTGGTTAGAGAGAGGAGTGGAGTAAAACAGGTTGAGACAAAAGCCTAAGTTAAGTTGGAAAGGGGGGTTTAACTATTATTTTTAGTGTACTTTCTAGCGATATAGTAATGGATTCTTTGGGATGTGATTCTTGTATTTCGCATTGAAAAAACAAGTAGATTTAGGAGTTCATAAATTTATGAGTTGCGATTCTTGTATTCATGATGAGAAATATTTTGATTATTTTTTTTTTTTTGTAATGGCTAAATCATAGGAACAAGTTTACCTTTTTTTCTTCATCTTCATTTCTCTTTCTGTTCAAAATTCCTTCTTATTCCCTGTTCTTTATTATTGAAGAAAATTGAATAATTTTAGCCCTTTTACTAGAAATTAGAATGACCATTTTGTCCTTCTCAATAAACCAGAACAAGCAATATGCGTAAAAAGAAAGTTAAATCTGTTTTGTAGTTTAGTTCTTTTTGTGAACCTGCGAGTGAAACAAGTGCATCAAACGAATAATTGTTCTGCACATCCCAATTTGATACCAACTTTATCCAATTAACGTGCGTAATAACTGAAGTAATATGCATAACAAGCGAGGAATAACTCCCTAATTGTAGTACTAGTCAAGCAAGGAATAACTTGGTTTTGTTTTCGCATGGTTTCTGGTCAGCTATGAGTTTTTATTGTGGAATTTTTGCTGAACTGAACCCGGGTACTTTCCTACTGGCTTTGAGTTTCTTTGAGCATCTTTTAATTGATTTTGTGGCACTATATCTAGCCTTAAGAAGTGGTTTATCATGTGCTCTTTTATGGTGTTCAGCCACATAGTATGGAGCTCTCAATGTGACCGGTTTCTGAGTTTTCACTACCATTGTATGATCAACACCAGTAGTTGAAGTATACAAAACCCATTTTTTTCCCTTCAATTAACATATGTAATATTCCTAAGTTAATGCGTGGATAGACAAAAAAAAAATTGAAAAAAGAAAACATCGAAACAAACGTACCTGAGAACTGTGTGATAATATCTTTGCCCAAGGAGAAATGAAATAGAAATGCAAATTGCAGATTTATTGAGATTAAGAGATTGATTGAACACCAAAAAAGACAATTCAAAAAGACGATTGAGGATTTTTCCTCTTTTTTCCTTGCTGATTTGAGAATTTATAAAGATTCATGGGGAAAGGACAAAAGAGTCAAAAACAGTGAAAATCAGAAGAACGGAATTTTGGTTAAAAGGAAAAAAACTAAAAGATAATTTTAATAAAAAAATAAGCACAAAGAGAGCTGGGGGCTTGCGATTAATGGAGAAGGGTAAAAGTGTCATAATAAGTTACCATTAAAGATTTAGTTAGATTAGATTGTCTTTATTAATTAAGAAGAGGGGAAATAGAAAAGGAAATTAAATTTAAATGGGGAAATAAGATATAGTGAAATTTTGATGGGGAAATTGATAATAAAAGATATTTTGATGGTACAGTGGCAATTCACCTTTAAACATATGGGCAACAATTCCAGAACTTTTTAGATTCTCTATTTGAAAGTATAATTACTCTCACAGAACCGAAAGTTTTCAAGTTATCACAAACTTGGGAGATCAACTGATAACTTCCAGAAAAATCAGAGGTAGAACAAGTGAGTTGCAATCTAAAATAATAAACAAACAATTAGACAAATTATCTCAACTCTTCTAACCATTGTCAAAATTTAAGCAGGTAACAAACTTTACATTAATAACATAACTAGCATGACCCCACAACTCTAGTAATTCTCTCTCCATAGTCTATCTATACTGCGAGTCACACATAAAAACTAATTTCATCCACACAAGAAGCACTATCCAAAATCTCCAGAATACCAAAACCTACTCTCTAATTTTAGGCCTTTTAAGTCTATCACTCTTCCAGAGTCCTGAAGCTGTTGCTCCTGAACCGATACTGGTTTTCTTGCGTTTCTTCAGCTGCTGCTGCTGCTGCTGCTTCTGAATCTTTTTTGGCTTCCTTACCCGTCTCTTGCCAGTGTAACATGGTTTCAGGTTCAGCGCTCTTTGAAGACTGCTGATATGTACTTCTCTCAGGTCCAATGACTGACAAGGGGTTGTGCTTTCCTCTTCTGAGACTGGTATCATTTCTGTCTTCATTGTGGAGAAATGTTCCATTTCTAGTGGTATTGCTGCAACCTTTTCAAAACTCTGGTATTGTTCTTCGGCTAAAACTTGGTTGTCTATGAGAACATCTTCAGCATTCTACATATATATCAAGAGGTACTTCAATAACAGAGACGTGAAAACCTTGTGTGACCCCAGCAATATAAAACTTGTGTCCCTCTATACTACGAAAACTAATTATGCACCTTGAACTTATTTAAAAGCACCCACATTAATCTTTGACATCAATTAACTTAAATGTAGAGATATTGAGCAGTCTGCAACCTTTTGAAATTGATGGAAAGGGATGATAAAGCCAAAATTTGTGATATATTTTAGGAGAATCTACAACACTCCCAGTCTCTCTAGAGGTGATCATAACAATTATACAAGATGTACTTTCTTCTCAACCATAGATATTAAATAAAAAGGAGTGAAAGTTCTTACTTCTTCTTTACAGAAGTCTGGGATCTGATGTGGGTCCAGAGCCGCCATGTCAGCAGCAGAAAAAGGGCACCTGCTTGTAGTCTCAATGATCCCCAAGTCGGTCTCATCACCATAACTTGAAACGGCACTTCCAGGTAAGATTGCTTCCGCCATGTCAACATCTGACTCATTATCAGGACGGATGTTTAATGGTGTGAGGTCTCTATTCTTACTGGGTGAACCGCTTGGACTCTGAACAGTATAGTTGTTCGCTCCTGGTAATATGCTAGCCATGGCAGATGGCTTCTTTGTCTTCTTGGTTGCAGCCTTGTTTAGTTGGGATTTAAGGCTAGAAACTCGGGATTCCACAGTTTCCATCTTTAAGAGGAGCATATCTAGAAAGCTTCCTGGTCTGGTGCCATAGAGCCAGTCTATATCATCGTTGCCTCTCGAGGTCTCATCAACTAAAAGTAATATTATTAACTTGTAGTTACTATTAAAATTAACAATAAAACATAAGAAAATGATAGTACCAACATAATTACTCTAATTAAATCAGATGAAGTGTACCTTGGTCACCACAATCATCGTCAACAGAATGGCCGTCTGTTTCTGGTCGTTTGTTTTCTGCAAAGAAGAATACCAAATAAGATAAAAATGCTTTCCCAAACTTCTGCTCGTAAGGCCCTATACCCTCAATTTGATTGTTCATGTACCTCTAAAACACTATCTGCTCCACATCTTCTGTATATAACTATATAATTATCACTAGTCTAAGAACTCTTCAAATAAAGACATCAAAATTGATCTGACCTCATGTCAAACCTACCTACTTGTAGGTTGAGCACAAACATGGAATAGATTGAAATTAACACCCTAAAAAGAACAGTACAAGTACCATAGTATAAATAAGGCTGAAGCTAAATGTCAATCATAGTTAAGGTTTGAGAGAGAAGGAAAATTAAGGATTGGGGTATTTTTGGTTGATTGTAAGAACTATGGGTATTTCAGGAATAATGAAACAGGTGATTATTTGCATCACTTTTGTCAGAAAATAAAAAAAGGTACCATAGACTGAGAATATCTTGTGACTAGAGATGTAAGATGTGCTATCCACTGTCTCTTCCTCCTCCTTTCTTTTTCTCCTTTTCATGGCCTTTTTATTGCGACACCTAGAGGAAAGAGGCACAACACGCGAACAAGAATTGTCAAGTTCAATAATTGTTGCCTGCAGGGCCTTCTCATGCTTCAACACAGCAAGCTCCTTCTCATATTTTGAAGCTTGGTTCTGAATCTCTTTGATTCGTAATGTAAGCCACTGACACCTCCACATCAACGGGCTGACAAACTTCCTCCAGTGAACTGTCACCTTTTTCTTGCTGTAGTTTGAAACATACTTTAGTCGAAAAATTTGAGAGGCGTTAATCAAATTACACAAGGGTCTAGCATGTATTAGCAGGTAATATACTAATGCTCTGTACTTCTCATATTAACATGTAAAAACAATATTAGCCATACATTTAGAAAAGGGGCTGATAATCGTTATCAATGTTTGAGCAATGAAATACAGAATACACGCACATCATTACGATTCAGAAAAACATCTGAAAGGTTCAGTTGGTTAATTATTCAATTGCGCAAAACATTTTTTAATATGGAAATAAGTAGTTCCATAAAAATAATTTAAGGGCCCCTTTTCTCTTCTAAATATAATAATTTTTGCCTATCTTCAATCAATGCAGAAGTGTCCAGAAGCATCTGAAAATTGCACATAATGCACCCAACACTTCTTAACAAATAGTAGAACACAGTATTTAATTCTTTTGAAAATGAATAGTAATAAAAGATCATGCAACAACTACCGAAAACAAAAATCCAGTTGATAAAATGAAGTTTGAACCAAAAATCAGAATTGCTTGGCTCGCTGTAGTTCAAATGGGACAAACAAAATGTTTGAGTTTAGCGGAAATTTGTTAACAATTCAAAGAGCATGCTTTTTTCAATACAGTAACCAAACCTAATACTGCTGATACAAGCATGTAACAAAATTGTATACTGTTCATCTGATTTCAGGATACCCAGATCGTAATGTTTTCGTTCGGAAGAAACTTACTTGAATCTTTTAGTAACATTGTCTGAGAAAGTGGCATCGACATTAGGTCGAGCAAAAGGTGAATCAACCTCACTGTCACTCATTTCATGGTTCATTTCACTACATGAACCTGATAAAGTGTCCCCGAAAGAGCTAGTGCACTCAGTGGCATCTTGGTCTTCTTCTTCTTTCACTGGACTAAGCACCCTATCTGCTGTACCATTGAGAATGTCTACCACTTGGTCGCTTAAAAAATCTGTTGGTTCAGCATTTAATGCTCGGTCCTGGCAGCTACTACTGAATGGTTGTCTTGGATTATCGGTGAGCGCATTGACCAGGTCTACAATTGTTGGCTCGGCTTTAAGCTTTGGCAATAAGGTTGGATTTTCTGCCTTCTCGGCTTCTTCTAAGGATTGTGTTGGGGCCATTAAGTTCACACTCCTTTCAAAAAAAAATAACCTGAGATTCACAATTGATGATCAACAATTATAAATGATTAAGATTTCTTCTGGGAGGCAACAAATAGTAAGAAGCCACTAACATTTATAAGAGTAAATAGCATACGTACAATTGACAGGAGGATTTGGAAAGAAATTTAGCAAAAAAACTGGAACCGGTACACGTTGGTACCAGATTCAGCCGTTATGATGTGAGGAGCAAATAGGTTTCCCTTTCTTCGGAGAGAGAATTGATACCAAATAAAAACCCTTTTTACGTTAATTTTACAAATCAAAAAACAAAACAGAAGTTAAATAATAGAAATAATCAGCACTTCAGTTCTCACGGTGCTACCCAAACTATAACAGCAAATAACTGTACTACGGAAATTACAACCAAAGAACACGAACCTTAGAAAAAGAGAGAAAGAGATTATACCAGCTACGTCTCCGGCGACGGAGAGAAATCGACGAAGAGCGCCCGACGGCGCGCCGTTTGGAAGGGTCGACGAAACCCTAAATTCTGGCGGCGGCGGCGGTTCGGCAGTTTAGTGAGAGAGAAAGAGAGGTAGAGAGGAGGGGACCTAGGGTTTTCGCGAGTGAATGGCAGAGATCGGGTTTATCTGGATTGATCAATTGATGCCATCTTGAGTCGTTGAATGTGTATCCAACGGCTCATTCTGCATCCGCTCTGTGACCTTTTATATTTAGAGAATATTTTAAGAAAAATAATAGATAGTTGAAAGGATATATGCTATTAAGCTTTCAAGCCAGGTCATTAGGCCCAAAAAAGCTTAATTCGTCCCCAAAAAAGAAAAATTTACAAACCACTGAATTTAACGATAAAATTATATGCAATGTCTTAAAATACGGATTTCACTATTCATATGATTAACCATCGCATGATGCTGATATTTTTGGATGATAAACAATTTTTTTGTTAAATGCTACTTCAATTCTAAAAATGTATTTCAAATAATTTAATTATTTTTGCAAACAATATCTATAAATTCCCGCTTCCCGCTGAATGGCGAAAAAAAGACCTTTATAATTTATAAAGAGGAATGTAAACTTTATGAAGAGTTTGGAATTGATTCCAAAGCAAAAATCATACTTTTTGGCTGATTTTTCGCAGTTGTCCTTTATCACAGTTTAACATTTATTGTTTTGAAAATATGATATTTCCTATCAGAATTTCAGATGCTCATATTTGTTCATTGGCAAAAACTTAGGTATACCATTCTAGGTACTCTTTAGGTACTTCAATCAATCTGTATCATTCAAATGCATCAAGATTCGCACCATACATTCCAATCAAATGGTACGAATTAATTGGAGTATCTAGGGAGCATCTAGAATGATGTACCTAAGTTTTTGTCTTGTTCATTTGTTGATTTATTAATTTAATCTTATTTAAAATTATAAGAGGGGGATTCCTTGACAATGTTTTTTTTAATTTATCTTGATAATATTCTTTTAAGTTGAAATGCTTGACTTTCATTTTTTTTTTTAAATAATGATCTTGCCCTTATCTATATTGAGTCCCATATGTACTTAGAAAAAAAAAACTTGACAATCTTCAAAAATAAAAATCTCAAACTAAAGATCCAATATTATAGGGATGGTCAATATTATGTACATATAATGTCTATAAAATATGATACGATTTGGTGTATGTTTCACCTTACATGCTTGCTTGATATTTAACTACATGATATTAATGGGCCTTGATGTAATAAATAAATTGTATGAAACTTTATTGTTAGGTTATCTATATTTCCAAAAAGTTACTTATAAATTTACCTTTAATTTTCAACTTTTTTTAATTTTTTATAGAAAACAATTATCAAGATGATAATCTTTAATTGTGAAGTGCTCTCTCTTCCATTATTTTATCCAAATTGATTGTGAATTATATTTATCAACATCAAACTGCTAAGAGGTTTATTATATTTGCATGAAATTTAAGGTTTGCTTTGTTAAATACTATTTATTTTCATATAATAATGTTAGAAAATTGTCCATTAAATTCAATAAATAAGGGCTTCAAAATAAACATAGAAGCTTATACTTCAAAATACTTTATGTCAGGAAAATATGTATAATTCACTTAAATAAATTTAAATAAACAAGAAAATTTGTGTGGGACAAGTTTGAATTTTATTTTTAGTATGTGGAGTGATCAAATCCAGGGGCGGATCTATGTGAGCTCAGGGGGGGCAGTCGCCTCCTCTAGAAAAAAAATTGCAAAATAATCATGTATATTTGTACGATTTAAATTTTTTTTTTGTAAAATAACCATGTATATTTAAAAATATGCCTTATTTTTCCTCCCCTGAAAAAAAATATAAATCTTGCCCCTCCTGACGTAAATTCTGAATCCGCTCCTGATCAAATCGCTAATGTTTTAAAAAGAGAATGAAGTACTCTCGCGTGAAATTATGAACTTATCCATTTCTAAGGGTCCATTTGAGCAAATGTATTGGTAGAAGGGTCATGGATTTAATTCTTGACTAATTGGCAATAATTAACACCACGTTTCATAGCCAATATATATCCATAATAAAATATTGTGAACAATTTTCTTAATTTATTATATGAAACTATGTGAAGGAAAAAAATGTTGATGATATGGTAGTTTGTTTCTTGATCATAGATCTTTCTTCACGAAATTAATATAGATATATACAGGAAGAGATTGTGGGGGATATATCCATATGTGTATATATTATATGTATAATCAGTAGAGCAAAATATTAATACAAAATATAATATTATAATTATTTTTATCTTCTGTAATTTTTCACTGAAAATCATGATTTTTAGGTGTATTTTGTCAAATAAAATTCAGGGTAGGACATAATTTTTAAATTCTTTGAGATTATAGGTATATATTTCAAAATTACATTAGTTATTTTGGAAAAATATTTTCAAAATAATATTCTGGCATACTCCATTGCATCTGCATAATACCATACGCATTTAAATGACAGAAATTAATGAATTTGATTGAATGGCATTCATAACTTGTTCATTTTGATATTCTGTCAAACTTTTCGACTCGAGGTTAATCAAAATTTAATTAGTAAATAATATTAGATTTAATTTAAAACATAAAATGATAGTATGTTCAAATAAATGCATTGTTTTATAGTAGTTCTTGGCAATCATTTAACAATTATTACTAATATTATATATAACCCCAGTAAATTCGAATTCACATTCTCTGAAATAAAAATTGTTAGAAATGATCAGTCCTCCGAATCCTCACTGTTGTCCACACAGTAATTATTACAATGCTGCTACAGCATCAACGTGCAAAAACTGCACATTTCTAATTTAGAAATTGCTTATCATTTCAATAATACAGAATTTTTCTTGAACCGCTTCTCTTATTAATTATTATTTTTTTGAAATAGTTCTTGGATCTATTCCCCCACTATTTTTTGTCATAATGTATGTCATTTGTCAACGTGTTAAGTAAAAATGTAGCAAAAAAAAAGTTCAGAAAATGGTGGCCACTATTCCAAAACCGACTCCGATATTATTAGTTCAAATTATACTATGCACACCAGCTCATCAGGGGCGGACCCATGTACAATCAAGGAGGGGCAAGTGCCTCCCTCGAAAAAAATTTCACAAAATTATTTAGTGTATCTGTGCGATTTGTCGAAATTTTTTGCGAAATAATCATGTATATTTGAAAATTTGTGTTATTTTGCCATCCTCTGAAAAAAAATTATGAATCTTTGTCCTCCCACGACGAAAATCCTGAATCCGCTCCTACAGAACATGCCATCATTCCGTGAACTGATGTGCCATATTAGTTCCTGCCATGTGGGGTCACTTATTTTCGATTGTTTCTTGGCATACTGTTGGAACTTTTGTTTCTGTGACCTTACCATACCAAACCAGATCTTCTATCGCGCAGCACAGACACCGTGCGTGCTGCGCGGTAAATTTCAGCTTTTTATTTGCAGTGAGATGCATGCAAGTTAAATTTTATAATATCAGACCTCCTGAATCAAATCTGAGCCGTCCGTAGCTTACAGCGCAGAAAATCATGAAGGTCCGTTGGTGTTGTGCGGCAGAGAATCCGCTTCCTTCCCATACAGCAATATTCTAGTGTCAGAGTCACTGACCATTGGGACCCATGTTTAATTTGTAATATATTAATCCTTATGAATATAGTAGTATATGAATGATTCGAAAAAAAAAACTTGGCGAGCTATAAAAATTATGATTGTGTAATTTGGGAAATTTCATACTTCCATAATAATATAACATATTAAGATAATGACACATTTATAAAAAAAAGGAATAAAAATATATTTTTTTCTCAGAAAAAAACACAAAAAACTATAGAACTCGTAAAATTTGTTATGTTTGTGTTTTATTTTCAAATAATTCATAAAAACATATTATACATTATTGAGCCAATTATTTAAATTTGTTCATTCAATACCCAAAAAAATAAAAATAAAATGCCAATATAGTTACTAACTTACTATGCTTATATGCTTATGACCACACTTGATAGTTGCCACACACTATCTGGAGCGAAGCTATTCAAGGGCAAGTCCGAGCAAGTGTTCGGGCTTGATTTTTTTTAAACGCAAAATTTAGTGTATTTTTAATTAATTTGTAGTAAAAGATGAGTTTTTAGCGATAATTTAGTGGGTTTTAATGAATTTGTGTCCGGACTTGTTCTCAATCTCAGTGCCCGAACTTAATTGTGTCCAGACTAAAATAACCTCTGAATCCGCCCTGACACTGTGACATGTTTATAATTTCACAAGGGAAATGGATTCCAGATTGTGTGATCCACCAACCAAACTTTAAGGTATCTAGTGATAACAATTGACTAATAATACCTTTTTTTGAGAAAAGATAAACTTGCATGTGTATTACTTTGTTACATTGCTTCAAAGGTAGTCCCCTTATTTGCGTACTAACCACTAATCCCTTGTGTAGTTCAAAGTTCAAACCAACACTCCATGTGACCTCCACCACCTTTTTTTTTAAGAAAAGAATAAATTCTTTTTGCATTTGGTTCAACTCTTGCTTTTATTTTATATGTTAAAAGTGTCCCATGCATCAACTGCAAACAACCAACAAATTCTTGTCAGCTAGCAATTGTTTATTACAACTTATCTATGAAAAATGAGAATTTTGTAACTTAGCACTATCACAACAGAAAAATTTGCCAACGGTTAAAAATCAGTTTACTCAAGAATTATGCAATTGTTGATGTCTTAAGAGCGTGGTAAATCATATAAAAAATCGTTTATAAATGAGTGTTGCTAAAGAAAAATAATAATTTAATATTCGAGATAAGACAACGATTATTTAGTAAATAATCATTGTCATAGAGGATCTAAGGCAATGGTTATTTATTAAATTATTGTTGCCTTAGGTCTCTCTCTATATATATTTTAAAATATTTTATAATGGCCAGCTCCATATTTGCTAGCCAATATATCATTTAAACTGTCATAGACATTTCAAATTACAGACAAAATAGATTGCACATGTATGTTGCATATTACATGCCACATTACAATCCATGATCACAATAAAGAAGAAATAAGAAACAAAATGCAAATAAAACACCTAATTAAAAAAATTAAAAAAATATAGCAAAAAAGATGCAATTGTTATCTTAGCAATACAATGATACAAATGAGCGATCTCTTGTTAGTTTTTTTTACCAAAAAATTGAATCTATCTTTTGCAATATTCGAGCGACCTATCTTCAGACTCAATTATGTGTATGGGTTCAGTTTCCTGATTAAAAAAATCTACAAGAGAGAGCTTTTAAATTGCATCTTTTAAGCTAAAACATCAATTGCATCAAAGTAGAAATGAAGGAGTTGACATAGTCATAGAATTATGGGAGTTTGTGTTGCGAGAGTTTGTGAAGTTTTCTAAACAAATCGTACATTCTTGTCTAGAGTTGGCTTCACAAGTGGCATGTATGTTTTCGATGTACTAGAAACTTGTCATGCAATACCTCTCACAAGGAACCCTTACATAAACATAGAAATACAAACTCTTAAACAAATAACAAACTTTATAGTACATTTACAGTCAATACCAAAGGAAAATTAGATAAATACCTCTTCTTTTAGAGTGAAAACCCAATATATTTCTTTAAAATGAAACACCTGAGTTTCATCAAGTGCCATTATAAGAGTGAAATCAACATTTCTATTGTTGGATTTTCACCATATCAGTCATGCTTCACCATAAATTATTTTTAACTATTATTTTTAACTATTATTAACTATTTCTTTATTATTTTTAACTATTATTAACAGTTTAACTTATTTTTTTACAATTTAATTATTTCTTATCAAACTCTAAATTCTAAGCATCAATTTCTTGTCAAATCCTAAACCATAAATTCTAAAATTTAACTATTTCTTAATAATTTAACAACTTAATTAGCATCAATTTTGATTCTTGTATTATTTTTTATGGCCAAGCAACCCATGGTGTATCAGAAACTGATACATATGTCACATACTTGTAGCAATAACTATTTTACATAATGATAATCTTTTGCATAATAAACACTATGTTTTTCATTTTTTGCAGCAATAACTATTTCTAGCTATTATAAGAAATATCAAAATAACGAAATAAAAAATACCTTAAAGAAGAGGATGCAGACGTCGCGGTGAGAGGAGAAAAACACGACAAGGATCATCGACGAGAGGAACAAAAATACGATGGTGGACATGGATGATCTGGCGGAGTCAATCATTCCCATTCCCAATGCGTCGACGAGTGCCAGAAGAACAAGAGATGTGTGTGATAGACATCGTTAATAACATCCACACCTCTAGCAGATCAGATCAATTAGAAGTGTGGAGGCGGTCGGGTGGGGAAGAGATGGCGACAGAGAAGTTTGAGAAGTTGTGGAGGCGGCCAGGAGGGAGAGACAGATCGAGAAAAAGTCGTGAAATGCTCATTTTATGTTAGGATTGCGAATAAGACAACCATTATTTAAAATAACTATTGGCGTAGATGGAGCTACGACAACAGTTAAAAAGCCTAAAAAGAAAAAGAAACTGTTATTTTAAATAACCGTTGTCATATCTCCATCTACACCAACGGTTATTTAAAATAAACATTGTCTTATCCTCAGAGATTTTTTTTGCACCAACAGTGTTTAACAATTTCTTCAATACTTATTGTTTTATCGAATTACTAAATCTCTTTTTTTTTTATGTTGTAACGTAATTTGTAAAGATACGAATAAATAAATCTTCGAGTGATAACCATTTTCTTTTTTCGATATATATTAGAAAAGAATAGAAGAGGATCATATTTCAAAGTAATCATTCATTACTCACGCAATTATTATTAATTTCATGCATCCATGACTATATCATGACATCGGATTCCTCTTCTAATTTACTTTACATTTTTTTAATAAAAGATATTCAAATTAACTTATTATATAATTTTAAGGAAGCTGTTTATTTCCATAAATCTAGCTCCATAATTTAAAATAGAAAGTTAATTAATAAATTAAGTAATTAAAAAAGTTAGTCCGCACATAAGCACATTAAAGAAACGCTTTGTTTTCTCTTTCACTTTTGCTCTGGTGCTATTTTCTACCTTTACTTTCTTAATTTTCATTTCATAGTTTGAAGCTATAATTATACAGTGATGAAGAAATTATTATTATATAATAAAGGAACAATTATGTCAAAACTATACAATAAAAATCATAAATATATGCATCTATGTGAAGTTTGTTATTCCGTAGTATTTTAGAGATAACCACATACTATTTTTCAAAACAATATTAATTATCACATAGATGTAAAGTGATTATCAGATACTGACCATATCTCAAAAAGTATTTTTCAAAACAATATTGCAGAACAACATTTTGGTCTTTGATTAAAATATAGTATAAATCTTGGTTATTGATTTTTTGCAGAGATCAAATGTGACGAGTTATTTTGTGAATTTTGTGTAGAGAGCGATTTTATGAGGCATTTGCGATCGGTATCATAATTATTATATATTATTTGACATATTGTTATATTTGTATTAATTGTCTCTTTACTGTTATATTTAGTGTTTTATCAATTATGCTCGTTTTTTTTATTAAATGTATGAATATCAAGATGTATATTCTCATACTATCTAAATATAAATTAAATATGTCATATTGTATGTATTTTTCTATATCACATTAAATTTGATATTGTAAAATATTTATATATATTATATTGGTATTTTCACATCATATACTATAATCATATTATGTGTATATTTTTTATATCACGCGTATATAGTTCATTTAACTCGCATATATATAACTCATATAATTCATATATAACTCATATATTTTTCATAAAATAATTCATAAAATTTTATGTATATAAAATAATATAAAAATATTTATAAAATTGTATGCATATATTATAGGTTGAGCTAAGCTCAAATTTCATGTCTAATATTAATCATAATGTAGAAGGAAATTATCAGATAACATGCAATGTATTATTCAATAATTTTATAAGATTATCATGTCAATCAGTAAATGTTCAAAACAATCAAGTCAATACAATATGTACAAAAAGTTATCATTTTATCTTTTTTAGAAAGAAAAGTTATCATTTTATCGAACGATCGAGACAATTAACCAAGTTCAGATGAAAGTTATTTTCGATCATAGTCAAGT
>CAXKVX010001564.1:0-35000 GCA_964058865.1 Eleocharis quinqueflora
AGCCATTTTTATGTTTTGGAATTGAGCTTCCATGTCAAACACTGTTTTATTTCCGAAAAGCAAGAAAAGCACATAAGCATCTATTGAAATTTTGTAGGCACATCACATGTGCAACTTTTCGACCATTTCTAAGTTTTCTGGGCTTCGTTCAGATGGTGATTTTGTAGAGATTCCTAGTCATCTTCTTGAAAATTGGTATGCTTTGAACAATTTTCTAGTTCCAATTTTTATATTTCTTCACATAATTGAATCTCTTGCTGGAACATGCATTTATATTTTATATATATAGGTGTTATGAGAGCACTTCTCTGAAATTGTTGTCTGGATTCCATGAGGTAATTTTATCATTTTGAGAAATGGTCATTATAAGTGGAAACATATATAACCAGAATGAGTTATTGATGCTGATTCATAAGTTGCTGCACAACTATATACACATCTTGGTAAGAAATCGAAAACAGTAATGAGTCAAATAACATGTTTGCTTTCAATATTTGTTCTATAACATTCATTTTGTTCTTATAACTTGTAGGACATCACAAAATCTATAACAAGTGACATGTGCAAATCTTTGAAAATGAGACGTGACATGTTTTCTGGCTTGAAGATAAAACAAGAGATTCTTCTTTGTAAGGTTTTTGTGCATTTGATGTTTTATTCCTTCAAAGGGAACTGGTTAAGCAATGGATTTGTTTGCACGTCAGTCGCAAGTTGTATCTATTGGAATAAAATTTCATACAGTTCCACGTCAAAAGATCAAGAGGGTTCACAAGTAGCCGTAAGCCCGTAACTGTTATGGTCTCAGGTCATTTCTGTTGGAGTCATTTCAGGTTATTATCCTGAAAATGCTGATCCATTGTTTGTATTAGGATCAGATTGGAAAACTTATACTCGTATTGGTTCAAATTGGGGTTTCTTGGGTCAGGTCAGGTTGGCTCAACTTATACCTGATTGAGTATGGTTTATTGCCAGTTGATTAGATTAGATTGCTTTGGTTTCTGGTCGCTGGTTTTATGTTCTCTGGTTGGATCAGGGTGAGATCCAATTTTACCAGCCCTGCATATGTACTAGCAGGTTGCTTTTTTCTAATATTACAAAGAGGCGGGTTCAAATGCCTCCACTTTTTGTGTGCCTCCATTTTGCCTCAAAAGCCACACCATCCATCAAGAGTATATTTTGGGCCTTCAAATCTAGACCATTAATTGTTTCTTGATGGATGGTGTAGATTTGGAGGCACATAAAAGTGGAGGCATTTGAACCCTCTATTACAAATTAACTTAGCAGTTGCCTGTTCTGTTAAACAGGTCTTCTTGACCAGATAATACATTCAAGGGAGGATGTTGATATAGTAGAGTTAGTGAAAGATATGCATCCTAAGGTACACGTACACTGCTAAAGCAATGTTATTCCTCTTTTATTTAGGTAACATGCTAAATTAAAGATCTGTGCTTTATTATTTTAGGTGATGATGGGGATACCTTTATTAGAAGAGACCAATCCTGCATCATGTTTCCCGAGACTAGCTATTGGCTATGAATCTGTTTGTTACAGTTACATATGGAGTCAGGTATGGGTTTGTTCCTGAGACTAAACCTGAATCATCCTTCAAGACTAACCCTTTATTTAAGAGCTGTTGCAAAATAATAATACTACCATTTGCTTAATTGTGTAGGTTTTAGCAGCTGACATTTTTGCATCAAAATTTGAAGATGATTTGCTAAATCATCATGCAGGATTGCAATTTAGGAAGAAGGTATTATATCACAACCCAACCCCCGTTCCAAAAAAAAAGAGAATTTTCTCATGTACCCAAAAATCTGATAAATTGGGTTTAATTCTCTTTCCATATTTATTATATTACTGCTCCATCACTTTTCTATGTCACAATAAAAGATGGTGCAAAGAGCCAAATTGAAAATTGTAAAGCAGGTGTGGCGTATATTTCTTATATTTTGCAGGATATCATGGTATTTTCTTTGTTTGGAAGGGTTATGCTTGAAATTCTTATTTTGGTTTATCATGATAAGTAGAGCTTTTTGGGGAAAATGCACATTATTTTTCACAAAAGTTTAAATCTCTGGAAGAATTTGTTGCAACCGGCCACACCCCAAAACCTACCCATACAGTATTACATTGTTTAGACAGCATTAGGATGTATAAATCATATGGAGTAAAAGAATTGTTAACTCTCCTCATATTGCAGGTATTGGCTGCTGAAGGCGCAAAAGATACCCTTGAAATAATTTCAGAGTACCTTGGACGGGAGCCATCTATTAATTCTTTTGTTGAGAGCAAGAGCAGAAGTTCCTGACTTGTTCCATTTTTGCATTTGTTAAGCATTTTAGGTCTAGGATGCAGGATATTTATCAACCTTCCTAATCAATGAAGCCATCTTTTCAGCTAATGTATCTTAGTTTAAATAATAATAGGAAGTATATGGATATACTTCATTTTTGTCATTATTAGAACTAATATGGATGTTTATGTTATAGAGAGACAATGTGGCTGTTTTAGCAAATTTTATCATTGAAAGATTGTGGTTCACCTCTTTAATTATATACAGCCAAATAAATTATACATTACAAAATCTTGTCTCACCAATTATAAAGAGCCAATTACACATTGCAAAATCTTGGCTCACCAATTATTTACAGCCAAATGAAGAGGTCATGTACCTCAGACATGTAGATTGTACGGTTCTTCAGACTGTACTGTAGCACTTACCAGCAAAGCTAATTCAATATACTATAGACGGAATGAAACGGTATGTATTTTCTGTAGTAATTTTGAGATCCACCATACACAAATTTAAAAAAAAAAACATAACCCATCATCTGATTCTCTCTAGTAAATAGTAACTACGTTACTACGGAGGATGCCAGTATTGCACCACTGCATATGATTGCAAGGAATAAACAAACAATAAATATCAAGTAGGTCAAACTTGGGTCCAAACAAACAATAAATGAGCTACTGGCCTTCTGCTATTTCAGCAGTGCACGATACTTTTAATAATTGAAGTCTGTCCCTTTTTTGTACATTTAAATTGACAGCCACGAGCTTGTTTATAACCAGTTATATGAGCTTTCAATTAATTGAAGTCTCTGTCCCTTGTGCCCATAAGAATTGACCACCACCGAGCTTGTTTCGAACCAATTGTGTGAGCTTTCAATTAATTCAAGTATGTTTCTGTCCCAAAAAAATTGACCCACCACGAGTTTTCTTTGAATGGATCCTACGATCTTTCAATTTGAACATGGAAGTATTAACCACGTTTGGCAGGGAGGCTCGCATGTTCTGAAACTAGTTGATCTGGTCCCCACAGCTGGACAACTGATTTAATATGTGGTTAGAAAATTATGCCATAATGGAAATAGAGACAACTAAGATTATGTATACTATAGACGGAATGAAAGAAAATTGAGAGCAAGATTAATATATTAAATATTTAAATATATTTGTTTATGTTTTTTATTCGTGACTAACACAAGAAAACTTCCCCTCTTCACCCATCGATTCTTAAGAAAATTGAGAGCAAGATTAAGCGTTTTTTCTGGTCCGCAAAAACTGAGGGTGGGTACCTGGCTTATGCAGCATGGGATAAAATCACATTACCAAAAGGGCTAGGAGGACTGGGACTGAGAGATCTCAGGTTGTTAAATGATGCCATGCTTGTTAAGAATTTGTGGAAATTGGCATCTGGGCATGGTGCCCCCTGGACCGGCATCATCTCTGCTAAATACTGTCCCAGATCATCTATATGGCATAATAATAGAACCCGGGCATGCTCAAGGCTTTGGAAAGGAATGATGCAGATCAGAGATCGGCTAGCTCCTCACCTCACATGGATGATTGGAGATGGAAGTACTTGTAGGGCGGTAGGCCAGCCCTGGTTTCCCCTCTGGAGAGCTGTTTTGCCATCGACAGCTCAAAAAAGAAGGCTGGTGGTGAAGGATCTGGTGTCCCACGAGACTGGTAAATGGGATGAGGAGCTGCTGCACCAAGTATTGGGACCATTTCATGCTATGAACATACTACAGACATTTTCAGATAGCCCACTTACCAGTGGTCTTCAGGATAGGCTCATGTTCACTTATGCTTCAAATGGTAAGTTCACCTTCAAAAAAGCCTATCAGATGCTTTTGTTTCCCACACCTAACATGATGTATGAGCCTTCAATCAGGAACAAGGCGATGTGGGATAGACTATGGTCCCTACAGGGGCTGCTGCCTAAAGTTAGGCTGTTTGTTTGGAAAGTTATCCACTGTGCAGTACCCACTATGGAATTCCTGTTCAGAAGGAAGCTAGTCGATTCCCCTATGTGCAATATATGTGCCGGGCAAACTGAGAGCCTGTTTCATCTCCTTTTTGGCTGTCACATAGCTAGACAAGCCTGGTTTATCTCCCCATTAGGTCTCAGGTCAGAGGCGCTAGAATCACAGCTGCCAAAGCTGGTGCCTCAGGTGATGGATATGCTGGATGACTTCCAGCTCTGTTTGTTTCTGAATATCTTGTGGCTGGTTTGGAAATCACGTTGTGCGCAGTTGTTTGAGAACAAGAAGATGTGTGCAGCGAAAATTGTAGCGGAAGCCCTAGCTTTGTGTGAAGATGCTATCTATGTGAAGCTTCTGCACAAGCCTTCATCTGAGGTCGAACTAACTGAACAAATGAACATGGTGGATGCCAGTAGCGGTCAAGTGGTTTGTTTTACTGATGGATCTTTCCAATATCCGGGGAAAGGGGGAATTGGTTATGTCTTGCATCGCGGAGAGGAACTTATTCAGTATGAATATCAGGGTAAGGGCTGCTATACTCCTTTCCATAGTGAGGCAGCTGCATTACTCTTGGCTTTGCAGCAGGTAAAACAGATGGGAATAAGTCGCTGTGTTTTTTACACGGATTGTAAGCAGCTGGCCTTCCTCATGAATGATAAAGACCCGCCAATTGCTACTGACTGGCAAGCTCATCGAGAGGTTATGTTGTCTTACAGATGTTTGCAGGAAATAGATGGTTTTAGGTGTGAGTTTACACCGCGAGAGAGGAATTTTTTAGCCCACTATCTAGCTAATTTGGGTAGGACTCAGAATGTAGCATGTATTGGTTTTTCATTTCCTATCTCGCTTCCTTGTACTGATGATGTAACTTTTTGATGATTAATAGAAGCCTAAGGGCATTTGCTAAAAAAAAAAAAAAAAAAAAAAAAAAAAAAAAAAACACAAGAAAACATTAAAAAAGGGAACTTAAAATAATTTAGCTTGTACTATCGTCATGTTATGAACTTCAATGAAATAAATCGTAGACAGCACAAAATTTCATGATTCCCACGTTGTAATATTAACACCAAAAAGGGGTCTCAACTTATAAATTAACATAAAAGAAAACAAAGAATGAACGAATGAGACAGAAAAGGGACAAAACCCCCTAAGCCTACCATTTTATACATTAGGTACCGAAATAAGTACAGTATAACTCCAGTCTCAATACATCAACAAACTAAAAAAACGAAAGACTTTTTAATCCTAATAGGAAAACTCATGGCCGCGAATGGAAATGTGTTTCTTGACCCAAATGGAAATATCCTCAGCACATGCTTGAGCCTGTGGCGTCCTAAGGAGCATGTCGAGAGATGCAAATTCATGAACTGCGTCTTTGTAATCAAGCACCGGTGCATCAACATTTACCTTGCGCAACTCCTCTGAATAGGCAATTGCACGATCTCTCATCCAATCATGCTCTGCCACAACAGTCAGGGTTGGTGGCATATATTTGAGAGGTGGGCCCCTGCCTGGTAATAATGGGTTTGCAGCAGGATGGTCCAGGTCAAACTCTTTATCAGGTAAGAATAGCTTCCATGAGAGTACTGACATGGCCTTGTCATAGAAGTATGAGTTTGCCAATCTTATTTCAGAGTGTGTTGGTACACTACCTATGAAAAATGGGTACATAAGAACTTGCGCCACTACCTTCACAGGTTCAAATTGCTTTCCCGATTCTACTGCTCTGCAAGCCACATGGTTGGCCACATTTGCACCAGAGCTTACACCTAGGAGCACACATCTGTTTGAATGACAAACAATTGCTATAATTCAAATATTAAGGAAGGAAAAATAAAACATAAAAAACGAAACTCACGACAAGGTAATTACTGCTCATTTGCAATGCATGTCTGAAAAGGAATTGAGAAATGTAGAAAATGAGCAACCTGAACACTCAATCAATAAACACCTAACTAAAGCATATTTGTATCCCCCAAAAAACTTCGAATTACATTGCACCCAGATATATCTGTCTTATAATCTGTCCTTATTCCAGTTTGGAACAAAATTTATGTCCAAATTGAGCACAAGCAAAGATATAGAATTCGACAGTGCTGCCAAATGCATCCATAAGATGCTGTTCAGCAAAAGGAACGTTTCAGATTTTGTAGGGATATACTTCATATCTTGAGGTTCTTTTATCAAAGAAAAATAACATAAACAAGCAGACCGATAAAACTAAATATGAAGAGAGAGAGAGAGAGAGAACCTGGAGGGATCAGCATGGGCAGCAAGCCAAGGTTCGACCGAGGCAGTACCAAAAGTATCACCGCCATTAAAGATCCTACCCTCGTTACCACCACCATGAACTCCCTTCGTGAAAGCAATGTTCGCTAGATCTGACTGCTTCCCTAGCCACCGCAACACCTCCACCCCATCATCAAATGCTGCTGGGTACCGGCTCTCTGGTGCCAACCTGTATCCTACTGCTATCACCATTGCATCACACACCTGTATGAAAGAAAATTTAAGTACTCTTTTTCTTTCACTCTTAATTAGCTGATAATAAATTGGATGAATATGATTGTGATATTCAATATTTCAGCTCTAGCTTATAACAGATTTGATTTCTCCCTAATTGATTATTACAAGAAAGAGTATTAAAAAAGAAGTTTCAAGCAAATAAAGAGAAGAATCAATACCTTTGCAATCCTCCTGCAGAAGAAATCATTAGCCGATGAGTTATTACTTCCCATGACGAACCCTCCACCATGGAACTGCACAATCACGGGCAGCTTCTTGGAATCCCCCTTGCAATGTCGTCTAAAGCCGTTAATTGACGGATGGTACCCTTGATACGCCTCGCCGTTTTGCGGTTGCTTCTGCACCGACGCAGCCTGCTTCGTCAGATTTGGAGAGGGAAGAAAGATCCTGATAGAAAGAGAGGAGAGGGGGTCGATGTGTATGTCCTTCGTCGCGACGCCGTCGGCGGAGGAGAAGGAGGGATTGGCCGGAGAGGTGGATTCGTCAGCGCGACATGTGATGCCAAATGGATCTGGTTCCTTATCGCTGGTTTGAAGCGATGGCGACTGGAGAAGAGACTGGAGGCGGTGCTTGAGGACAAGCTTGAAGAAAACACTGTACAGCTTCACCGCCAAGCTCGGCATCTCCTCCTCCGATCTCTATCCTTTCATGCCTCGCAAATTGATCGAATTCGATAGGGAGAGATGGCAGTGAAGGATGGTGAGATGCGTAAACGGATTCAATTCCAGTTTCTTTCACACACACTCCAACGAAATCAATTGAATTTAGTTATAAACTTATAATTCGATTCGATTTGCTTTTGCTTCAGAATTACTAATTTAGAGGTATTGATAATTGGAACTTGAGAAAGAGAGAAAGAGAGAAAAAGGAAAGAGGAAGGCTGGAAGGGATACGTTAGGCGTCTCTCTTTTACCTTCCTTTTCCGTGTACTGACATCTCCCGACTTAAATTAATCAAATTTACTACAATTTATGTATTTCGTATTTGACCAATGACCGTAGTGACCCTCATGCATTCACTTTTGTTTACCAATTCTCGTTGAGTTCTGTACTAAAATTTTTATTGGTATTTTTTAGACCGAATTTCACATATATTTCTCAAATTTTTTGAAAACTTTGAAATTATGTATTTCTTCTCTAAATCTGAATATACGCATTTTTTCTTTGAAACTTAAAAAACTCACAAATATATCTAATTTATTGTTTTTATATCGAAACTCATTGTAAATATTTAAAATACCCTTTTTCCCTTAATTAAAAACATTAAAAACGCAGTATGTTTAATGAAAAATATCAGTCTTATATTTGATCGGTTTCTGAGGGCATATTAATCATTTATACTCCTAACGTATATCCATTAACATTTAAGTATATTGTTGTATACGTATAAAAAAATAGAGAAATGAACAGTTTTCTCTCGAAAATTGATCAAATAATGAATCAATATTTTCATTAAACAAGCAACATTGATTTACACTTTTAATTAAGAATAAAAGATATATACTTAAATGTTACTGGATATACATAAACAAAGTGACTAATTTGCCCTCATAAATCGATAAATTATACAACCATTCATTAAATAAGTTATACTTTTTATGGCTTTTAATCAAAGGTAAAATATGTACTTTACATATTTAAATTGAGTTTTGATATAAAAAATAATAAAATGAATAAATTCGTGAGTTTTTGGAGTTTGGAAAGGAAAACACATAATATTCAGATTTAGAGGAGAAAATACGTAATTTTGAGAGTATAAGTGAAATTCCGCATTTTTTCAATACATGTTCTGTTATTACTTTTACAATAACTCGTATATTAACCTACTAAATGAACCAATCTAGTGACTAAAAGCAATGACCTCTGAGTGAAAGGTCTTGAATTCGAAATCCGGATGAGAGGACTTAAAGTCATTTAAATTTGATAGTTTGACTCCCATCTTCATTTTAAAAAAAATTAACCTACTGAGTAGAAGGAAAGAAAATTGAAATATCACTTGTACGAGGAAAATTTTACATATGATTTTTTTTTTTTTGGTAAAACCTCTAATCCCCTGACCTTTCATGCTTTTCAATGGACAAATATCTTTCAAAATTTTGATTTTGTAACAGTTTTAATATTTCGGTTGAATTTCCAAAAGTTTTGAAGACATTTATTCATTTAAAGATCTATAACTTAAAATAAAATATCAATTGAAAAGATAAAACTGTTGCAAAATTAAAATTTGAAGGTATCTATCTTTTTTTCCTCTCTAGCCCGTAGGCTATTAATTTGGAAGTATCTATGAAAAAATTAAAGTTTGGAAGGATGCAGAAGTATTATCCTTTTTTTTTTTTGTTAATTTGTATTCTGACATGTTTTTTTCAACTATTTTATGTAACAACAAATCCACATATATGAACCAATTGTTTTTTTTTTTTTGTTACGATTGTTTGAAGACAAGGTTCATTTACCCCATTAAAATACTGGCTCGATTTATTATTTGCAAAAATTGTGAACATTAGGAGACAATTTTGTATAATATGCGTAGACACTTCTGCGCTACAGGTAAAATGCATGTGTCGTTAACAAAATGTAACTATATTTTATGTATAGACGATTATTTTTTTCTGTAAGTTTTTATGCAATTGCTAAACAGCCTAAACTAAACTAGACGCGAATAACGGCCAAACAAAAAAACCATTCGCAGCGTGTTAAACAAAAAATTAAACTCATTGTATTATTTTTCTTTAGCAGCTTGCTCTGAAATTAAAAACCGACAACAATTCCAACACTGCGTGTGAAACTTGAGGCAAATACCTGCCAAAAAGCATCCTAAATCTTCTCAATACTTTCTCCAGAGAGCGCGTTAGAAAGCTTCTCTAGAAGATAAGTAGCACATTTCAGGGATTCATTAAAGAATATATAACTCGAGAAAAAGAAAAGAAAGCAGTCAAAGCACGGCAGCACAGGCAATACAGAAAATACCACTATCATTTAATCCTCGATTTTTCTAAACAATACACAAGAAAAGAACAAACTATATTATTTACAAACGCTATGTTTGATTCTTTTGTTAGCAGCAATCTCGCCTAAAGCGGATCGCAGATTCCACAAAAAGATTGTTAAAGCCCCAACAAACAAACTTATCAATCAGCATGATTCAAACTGTTATCTAAAGAGTTGCGGCAAAATTGCAATCCAAGGAAGGCAGAATAGGAGACCTTCAAGCCTAAAAATTATCTGAAAAGATATTCCAAATCTTCCACGGTTAAACGAGCCTGGTGAGAGCCCATCTCATCCTCCCCAAATGCAGATGCCACCATCTCCCTCTTCTTTTGCTGCAGTAATTTCGATAATATAATTAAAATTACAGTATAATTTTTATTTTGAGCGAACGTGCGTCAAATCGGTTTTATGTATAATCTATCAACAGGCCCGAGACTTTATCCATTGGGCTTCAGCAGCCTCAGTAATTCCAAGATCTAACATTTTTTTCCTTCTCAAAAAAAAAATCTAACAATTAAAATGGCTCCGTTTTGTTTACATAGTTTCTGTACATTTCTCGACGTCACTTCTGTAAATTATTCAGACAACTAAAACTTACAATTAAAATGGCTGACTTTTATTTACATAGTTTTGGTAGATTCTAGACGTCACTTTAGTAAATTATTCAGACAACTAAAACTTTATTATTTTATAATAGCCAGGAACAAAAGTGAGCATCAAAAGTCCTGCCAGACCCGAAACCAGCAGGTAATAAATTTGCAATAGCAACCATTAAGCAACATACCTGCAGAGCTAAGATCCTATCCTCAACAGTGTTCTCCACTGTGAGTCGAGAGACAGAAACAGGTCGGGTCTGACCGATACGGTGGGCCCGATCAATAGCCTGGTCCTCAGTAGTGGGGTTCCACCAAAGGTCAAGTAGCACCACATGGTTTGCTGCCACCATGTTCAGCCCCAGACTAGCTGCTTTAAGGGACATCATCATCACCGTCACCTGTTTTCCATTTTTTATAGGAAAAGGAATCATGTGAGGTAATTCCTAAGAGTGTGTGCCCGTGGTTCCAAGAGGACACAACAAATAGGACCAAGGTTGTTTGCAAAATTATTCCAAACAATGCAGTATACCAATTGCAAAACCGGAAAAGAGCAACAACAAAATATTGGCTGATCTGCAAATAGAGCAAGAAAAGTTGATAGATTTATAGCCCAAAAAAAGATGGAAAAGAAAAAAAGGAACCTCAGGTAGTGTATTGAAATCTTTAATAGCCTTCTCTCTGGCAGTCACAGACATGGTTCCATCTAGTCGCCGGTACTGCAAGCGAGATTCCTTTAACGACACTTCCAGCATATCCAGCATGCGGGTCCACTGCGAGAACACTATTGCCTTCTCAGTAAGAACTGGCTTCTTTTCAAAAGGCTTTATTTCTATCTCTTCTCCCTCCTCGCATTTCACGTCCAGCGGTGGTAAAGAGTGCAGTATTTGAAGTGCCATTTTTATTTTGGAAGAGTAGCCGTTGCAGAAGAGGGACATGCTTGGCACTTTAACATCGCTTATTTCTTCCTCTTTCACCAAGCTGCCTCCGGAAAGAGAGGACTTCAGAGCAGACTTCGTGAACAGGGAAGCAAGACTGATACGAGACCTACATTTCGGACAGAGAGAACAGTCTTCCCCACCAGTCAGTCTCTCCGAGATGCATTGGTTGCAAAACACGTGCTCACATATTGTCACCACAGCATCTTCCGGAGCATCCTGTGCAGAACATGAAATTCAAATCAACTAAGGTTTGATTGTGTACTTGTACGTATAGGCACACCCAATACAGACCCTCTAAACCAAACAATAAAATTGCAGGACACTTGTTAAGACCAAAAAGAGATATTAATGTTTCCATATAAAAATAACGATTGATGTTCTTTCTCAACAGAAAAAAAAATGTCAGCTTACATTACATAAACTGCAAAGCGCAGAACTAGCTTCTAAGAAACTAAGGAGGTGTTCCTGTTTCTCTCTAGGAAGCTTGCTTGCCATGTCTACTGAACTCCTCCAGTTTGTATTTGAATTGCAGCCATTGACCAAAAGGGGGTGATTGCATGCCTGACGTAGCCGTAGAAGCATCAGCAATATATTCACGTAATTTTGCTTCACCGTACCAGCATCTGCATAGACCTGAAGCACCAAATCATTATTATAATGTCTGAGCAAGCAACAACAAGCAGTCCCGAATGGCTTGAAGAAAAATATTACTTCTATACATAAGAATTACCCTCCTATAAAATATCTAGTAACTACCCTTAATTCAAACTAAATTGATCAAATTGTTCCTCAAGTAGTTCATAAATCCACAAACAATATGTAAATTTAACTGCTCAGTTCTAGTTCAACTAGGGTTTTAGAAACGAACAGCGGTATAAAGCTAGGTATGCTTTGCAGACATGAAAAGGAACTTGTCTTGTGCAACTCACAAGAGAGGGTATAGGAAACTAAAATAGTTACTCTTTTGGGTAAATAATAAGAGGAAAAAAGAAATGGGAAATTAGTTAAAACCTTGAACTGTGCTCTGGATTCTGATTCAAGCGCAGAGTAGAAAGAGCGCTCATCAGGTGCAAACTGCACCTTCCTAAGACTCACTGTCTTGGATGGCAAGTTTATAATGGGCTTTCCATCAAGAAGAGTCCCTTTAGTACGACGCAGCATTATAGTCTTTAACACAGCCTGCAGCTTCTTGTACCCAGTGCTAGAGTTCTTTTGAATTGGGTTTTTTATCATGGTGACAAACGAACTATACGATGAGTACGGCTCATACCTCAAGAACCTAAAATAGCTGTACAGATCTTCAACTGCATTTTGCATGGGTGTTCCTGATAAGCACCATCTCCTTTTGGCTCGTAAGCCCCAGCATGCCCTTGCCACCTGTGTACGGTAATTCTTTATACTCTGAGCCTCGTCTAGGATAACCCTGAACCACCATACCTTACCAAGCGGCCGCACAAGCGATTCAGCAACAGCTGCTTGAGTGTTTTCACCCTCTTTTTGCTTCTTCCTCTTCTTACTTAACAGTTTGATTTTACCCCCACCCTCCTCATCTTTGTCATCTGGATGTTTTGGTGCCTCCATGGTGACAATAGCATATGTGGTCAGGACCACATCATACTTGGTAAGCTCAGTTGGATCCTTTGTACGGCCACTGCCGTGATAGATCAAGTATGATAACTTGGCTTCCTTGGAGACCTTTCTCTCGAGTTCATCAGCCCACTGCCGTAGGACACTAGTGGGACATACAACTAGAGTCCCAGCGGCAAGCCGACCAGTTATCTGAGCCTTGCATGGACTAGGAACCGGAATTGCAAGCCGTGGCTTCTTTGCAGCATGCGGCATGTCGCCATTAAAATTATCCTCCTCGTCATCATCATCATCAAGGGTTAGAGTTTCACACTTGACTGGACCCATGGTTATTGATTGGGAGGTTGGTGGGGATCTCTCAGCTAGGATCAGGGAGATTGTTGATACTGTTTTCCCCAAACCCTACAAAACGAAAATGTAATAACTATTAGTCATCTAGTCGACAGTTTTTGGGTTGATAACTACGATCAGATAGGAGAGAGTCAGAAAACCTGATCATCTGCAAGTATACCACCAGAGCAGTGTGGATTGCGGGTCTCCTTTTGAATCATCCAAGCCAAAGCTATTTTCTGTACCAGTGTCATGAAAGACCAATTATAAGTGAACAGAAGACCTTGCAATAGAAAATCCAGGATATAGGGTACTGTGGGGCATAATTTTATTATTATTTCGGATTATGATCAATTCTACAATTAGTTTTATTACAAGTAAACTGTACAAGAGTGGTTTTGCAATTATTATGGCCAGGGGGGCAAGATCCCCCTCTTCCAGCAAAGTTATGGCCATGCCTCTGCCCCGCCTTGCAAAGTTAGGTACAAATATCTGATTCCTGGAAAGTATAACAGATATCTTATATTTTGTTCTGAAGTAACTAGGATGAAAAATTAAAGACCTGATGCCTGAGCAAGGAGACAGCCAAGGCACCTTGCGGAGGAACAGCTTCAGACTTTGGTTGAGATAAATCCTGTCATAGCACCACCGTAAAGATATTATTACAGTGTTATGAACCCGGGTACAGGTATAGCACAGTGTTATTACAGGTATATCTCATATTTGTAATTAACACCCTACTTTCTATTAGGAGCCTGTAAATAAAGCCCAACTATTATAAACTATTACAAAGGTACAATGCGGGCATGTCTTCACTTGATATTGACAATGTTTTCCCCACCACATCTCAGTTAATAGTACAAGTTCTAACAACACTAAGATCATCACAACAGGGTACAAATGTTGATCTCAAAATTGGTATTACAACTTCCAATCAATATATCATAAAAAAGGTCAGGAGCCTTAACATGTAACCACTTTAATTCAGTTAAATATTATTGGAAGAAGGTAAACAAGAAGTCAGATGATAATTATCAATTCAAGAAATGGAGAAGAGGATAAACCTGGAGCGCAAGACGATAGGTCGCTCTCTCATCATGAGATCTGTACCTCATGGCTAATGGCGGGAAATAACTGTTTGAAGTCTGTCCAAAAGTAGGTCTACTGTTTACAGTTGGGAAATAACTGCTTGAGGTCTGTCCAATTATAGATACATCATCGTCTTCTGCTGCATTGTTCATTTCAAGGCCCTTTTTAACTGGATTATTCATCCCTCCTGAAACACCACTCAACTGGTTTGCAAAATTTCTTTTGGAAGGAAGAGGTGATGAGTCAGTACTGGAGGGAAGCGGGGAAGAATCATCTGCATCAGATATGTCAGATACTGACATGTACATGTCATCAGAGAGTTCTTTGCATGCCTCATCATCATCATCATCATCTTCTTCTTCTTCTTCAATCTTTGATCCAGTTCCGATCCCTGGGGACATCCTGGGCATTTGATAAGACTGATCTAGGAAGTTCATTTCAGCACAACCATAAGTTTTTCCTTCATGAGGATGGGTTAGGCAGCTCTGTGATGATTCTGCAGACAAAAGCCATCATTTCCCTTTATACAAGTTCATTTTTAATTTATCATTTACATTTTAGTCCTTGTATTTAAATAAAAAGTCCATATCCTCAAGTTCACATATGAAAAAATGTTTGACACTTGCAAGGAAACACCAATATTATTAAAATAGAAAAGGGCCCTTTGTTCTTTTATCTTAGGGTGCCTTCTCTTATTCTTTTGGACGATATGCCCCATTAAGAGCTTCTGGCAAACGAAAGCCCTAATTTGACTGGGATTACTTTTTTTTCAGTCAACAAGGATTAGCGTTTGAGAATAAAATGGAAACGAGTCATCATAAGTTAAAGAATCATTGGTGGTTTGGGTGCTCACTGGTTCTTATAAACAACTCAAAATTTCACCCATATAATGGAACAGAAAGCAAACATGTCTTTCTCCATAAACACCTACTATTGAAGTTGGTTTAGTGATCAAATACTTCAAATATACTTTTTACAAATTTGGGTAAACTACAGGTACACTTGCACCAAAGATATTTGCCAATATAACTTAGGTAATAGGTCCAGCATACCACCAAACAATGGGAAAGACAAGGTAACACAAGGATGAATGTATGAATCAAACGAAGATGTATTCATATTAAACGACATTGATCCTAACTAAAAATAAATTATATAAATACAGACACAGAAATAAAAGATAGCACCTACCGCCTGGTTGAGATGGCATATTAGTGGGCTGGGGTTGAAGTTGAGGTTGAATGTAAATCTTCGGGTCCCACTGGTACGCTGAAAAACCCACCTCTACTCGTCCTTCCTGAGGAGTGTTCAGGTTAAGGTTAAGGTCAAGGTCACAATTTAATATGCTGTTCATCCACTGCTTGATATCTGTCTCATTGCAGAAGTTGTCAGGGTTGTCTGGTTGGGCAATGCTATCCATTGGAAAGTAGTTCCCATATAACATCTCCACATTTTCGAAAGGCTGAGGATCCATTTGGCTTCCATTTTCTGGGCCCCAAAGACTGTGTACTACCATTTCTTTAAGAAAAGAAAAAAGAACATGCTAATCTAGTTAAGTACCCAAAAAGAACTAAGACTTGTCAAATATACAAGTTTTAAGAACCATATACTTTATAGCATTCACACAACACACATACTACTCATATTTAACCAAAAGCTCAATAACCAACTGATATGTTTGCAACCAAAAACCTTTAGGTCAGTATTCTGGAGAGACATCTTCAGTTGACTGACACATTTACCCCTCTGATTGGCTACTCCAAATAAAACTGAAATCATTCGTAAGATGGTTTTAAATTTAATCACAGGGAATATGATTGAGTTAACATGAGATGTACACTCATACATCGGCCATTTGATTGTAGTCATTGAAAAAATGTGAGTCACAAATAACACGGAAGATATAGGGAACTTCCATGCAAATACTAGACATTGGATATGTGCAAGTACGGTATAACATTGGGTGTGATTTACAACATACTTAGCCAATCATAAAGAAAGGAATTTTACCTTCCTGCTCTGGATACAAATTTTGGGAATGGATCTCTGGTTTGGACTCAACTAAACCACCCTCATTAACCTGTACGACATTACGATTGCCATCAGGGCATTGCAAAAATGATTAAATTATTTACAATAGTAAATTTGCCAAAATTAAGCAAAAGAAGTTATGTTCGCAAGAACTAGTGACACATGGTAGATGAAAGGGCTCAAGCAAAGCCAGAAAATATACAGTGAAGTATTGTTACAAGAATCTTGCTACTCTTTAGAAACAAGAAATATACATATGGTATTTAAAAAATAAAGACAGGAACCAAGTTAGCTGAAGAAAGTATTTGCTCTTCCTCACATACAAATTTCACTTGGAAAAAGATAATTTTAGAAAGCTTTTCACACGAGCCTCAAATAAGAACGAACATCAAAACAATATAACTGTAACAACCACACGAACTGGACAATTCAATCTCATTTCATCCAATAAAACATATTACTCGGCCAGTTCACAGTAATTCCTCCAAACTGACAAATATTGAGCAAAAACTCAAGGTTTATGATTAAAGCACAATACCTAATTCGTCAATAAACCAGAGGGAACCGTAAGAAGAAATTGGGGGAAAAGAGAAACTAACAGGAGGCGACTGCGGGTGTTCGTCTAAGAAATCAATTATATCGTTGAGACTGCACCCCAAATTCTCTTCTACATGAGCCCCCTCCATCGATAAGCCTAGATTCAGATTTCCTTCGTCCCCCATAATCAGCAGCAGAAATCTACCATAACATACGGAGAGAGAGATGGAGAGATCAAGGGAAATCCGCTTTTAAAACGCGGTTAATTTCGAAGTCGAATCGAGAGAGAAGAGGAGAAACGAGGAAGAAAGAGGAAAGGTGAGAAAGGGAGAAAAAAGGTAGAAGAAAAAAGGAAAAGAAGGGGGGGAGGTTGAGAGGTTGCGCGATAATTTCCTCTCCTATCCCCAGCCGTTTCCACCCGGAGTTCCACGCGATATCTATTACTATCACTGTTAAGTGGGGTCGTTTTATAAAGCGGTCCCATTTGGCAGTGAAGCGTGCTATAGCGGCGTCGAGTGTACTTGGTGCAATTACGTGACGACTGTTTTAGCACGGAGAGGCAGCGTAAGCGAAGTCGGTGATTGGTGGATTCCAATTTCTAAAATTGGAGCGGTCTTTTTTAAATCCACATCCATGCAGTATTTCTTATGATGGAATAACAATGAATGGTTCAAAAAACTTTAAAATTCGTGCTCTCGAAATTCGGAGTTGTATCGACCATTCGATTTCTATGCAGTGTATGAATTATTCCAGAGGATATTAATTCGTCTTTTTTCTGTCTAACTCGGATTAGACCGATTCGGTTTATTTTTGGGTTGCTTATCGGCCCAAATAGATTTCCTTTTTTTTTTTGTAAATACTAAATTTCATCCGTTTGTGTAGGAAGCATTTGTGTAGAAAGAATTGCTTGGCAAAAGCAGAGAAATTGTCGAGGGAGAAACTGTAAATAGAATAATAATTGACTTCTATATTATTTGAGATTAGATCAGCTAAATTAGAATTATGATATGTCATTTTCTCCGTGGCATCCTATATTCGAGCTTTGGGGATTTTATTTATTAGTAGTTTAATGCATTGAATTGGATGATTTGATTTGGCATATGTGGGACATATAATGCTACGTTATGTCTTAATTATGTTAATTCTAATTTGTTAGCTTATTCAAAAAAAAAACTAAATTGTTAGGTGTTTTTGATGTAGTTGACCTTTTGAATCCGATCTTATTTTTTTATTTCTTTTTCTATAGATAATAGATATTGCATATCACGTGCATCTTTTAAATTAATGTATAAATTCTGACCGACTTAATAAGTATTTTATTATCAAAATGGAGTCATGAGTGCATTCAAGTGCTATGTCATATTGTCATGTAACGCACAAGTTCACAACAAGAGTTTGTTCTTCTTTTGAAGCAAATCACATATTACATGGGCGAATCTATTTAGAGGTAAGTCCGAACAAGTGTCATGACTTGATTTTCAAAAAAATGTATAGTGTATTTTTAGTTTTTTTGAAGTGAAGAATGAATTTTTAATGATATTTTAGTGAATTTTAGTGAATTTGTGTTCGAGTTTGATCTTAATCTCGATTCACAGGCAGCCCGGTTTAATTGGACTCTGAATCCGCCCCTTCACATGGATGCTACTTAAAAATACCATAAAATTTTGTAGTTTTTTTTATTTTTTTTTGAATTTTTTTTAAATTTTAAAATATCATTCGCAGGAAATAATTTTAATGAAGATTTAAGATTGGATCAACATGCATGTTTGTGCTTATCAACGTTGTTCTCTTTTGTGTGACAGTGAAGGAGCAAGACCAATCAGAGATCAACAAAATTACACATTTACACACACGATTGAAACAATGAGCACCTGCAGTCTGCAGGGTTATGCTGCATTTTTTTTTTCTTTTATCGACTAATTTTTGCTAAACATCGAAGGGAATTTTTTTTGAAAAAGTTTGAGCTTCATTGGTTGTTGATTTTTTTATTTTTTTTATAAATTCAAGTTACACCACAACAAAATTCCGCAAAGTGTCCGAATTCGACGTACGTACGTGCTGGAGAAGGTATTCTGAAATTTTTTTGAAGGAATTTAAAATTATAAAGATTGGAGTTATTATGTTATATATTAAAGGCCGAGAGCATCTTCATTTTTGAAATTTTCAGGGTTTCTAATCTGACGTGGCAGTTTATAACTCAGTTTCAGAAATGTAATAGAGTTTCTAATTCAGAAACTTTGATTGAGAGTTCTTATTTAGAAACTTTGATTCAGAATTTATAAACTATGACGTGTCAATATCATTGGTTAAAAAAATTAACAAAAAAATAGTTAGTTGATGATGTGGCGATTAAGAAATTCTAATTGTAGTTTTAGAGATGTAAGAGTTTATAAACTAAAAAAGAATTAAGTTTCTTAATCTGATGTGGCATTATTTAGAAACTCAAAGAGTTTCACGGATGGAGATGCTCTAACTCTGCTATGTTGATTAAAAAGTTTTTTTCACATCACTTTCATATTACAATAAGAGCAATATGTTAGTAATTGTTAGGAAAAAATGCCAATATTACTTACAAATAAATTACAGAAATTGTTGTTACGATTTAAATAATTATTAATTCAACAATATTTCTCAATTAAAATCAGTTTGGGTCATTTTCATGAGTAAGATTTTTTTCGTTGTATGAGTTTTGTTATATCTAAAACGTTATTTATTGTTGCATTTTATTAGTATATGTTTATTTGATATATTTCATTTTCAAAGTCAGACATTTTTTTTTAATTTTGTTATTTATTTGTTATCTATCGTTATCCGAAATTTTTAGCGGGCATGGGCATGCTATGGGTAAAAAAGTTTTAATGGATAGAGTATGGTATGGATAAATAACAAGTATAGGTATAAAAATAACGCCATCCGTACTATATCCTATCCATTTACACTCAATGTGTGTTGGTCTTACTTTCTCTTAACTTGATAATTTGCAAAATAAATAATGTACTAATAGTCTGTTATTTGTACCAGTTTTGATGAATGCATGTTGTCAAATAAGTGTCAATTATGTATTTAATCAAGTGCTAAAAGATTGAAGAAGATTCACAAGTGATTAGAGCTTGGACAAGCTTCACATTTAGGGTTTTGCCCCACCCGTTACGAGGCTGAAAGTTAGCGACACAACGGATCGCTAGAAGGCAAGCAAAAGGTGTGTAGGAAAGAAAAGTCTGAGACACCTGTCACGACGACGGGTCAAGCCAGTGATATGTCACTCAATCCTCTCATCACGATGCCGAGAGGCAGCGATATTATGGGTCGCTAAAACTGTCGTTAACATTGTCAGTAAGACAAGGTCAAACCTGACAATCTGTGCATTTTTTCAACCCGTCACTACAGTTCAAGACATCGACATGATGGGTCGGAGCTCCAAAGTAGACATGAAGTTGTTCTCCTATTTATCTTAATATGAACTTATGAGACAATCAAGAAAATCACGTACAAGAGGGTATATATATTTTTCTTATCTTAATTGATCTTGTTCACAGCAGTACATGAGTAGAAGGGAAAATTTTCACAGAGGGTCAAGGTTCAAAAATGTTCAACAGATAGGGTTAATGACACCTTAAAAATTGCACAGAGGGTCAGAGGCGCAACTAATAGTTGCGCTCCTAAGAAAATTCGATTTTTTTGCTTAATTCAAGACATTCTGAAGCTGTTTTTCAGATGTGAGGCCTATATTTAGGGGTCGTAATAGTTGTGCTCCTAAATGTTGCTGACAATTTTTTTTACTAAGTTATGATTATTAGTACTATATGCAAAAAAAAAATGTACAACATGACTTAGAAGCGCAATTATTACTTACGCCCCTAAAAAATAGTGTGAACATTTAAAAAAGTAGCTGCAGAATATAGAATGTCATTGATCTTAACTGTTTGAAACTTTTTACGACTTGATTCTCTATGAAAATTTTCCGAGTAGAAGTAATTGCCGTGGGTTGAATTTGTTGTGACAGGACATGGACAAAGACTACACTAATCAGGCCTGACATGGAATGTACCGGACACAGATTTTTAGAGGCACTAGACCTCACGCTCCATCACTTTCTATCGCAATTGATATGGCCGTATTAAACGTGCACATGCAACTATGTAACTTGTTAATTGATTTTTCGTGAATGATCCAAAACATCTTTTAGTTTATGTAGTTAAAAAATCAGACTAAAAACATGGTATCTATTTTTTAATATAATTAAAGTAAACAAAACTCTCATATTGACTATTTCAATTGTATTATAATTATAATCAGACCCTATTGGCTATTTCCATTTCTATTGTAGTCATATAATCTGATGCATCCTTGAATTAACGGAGGTGCTTGAAGGAATCTCAGCTCGTGGGATATTGTCGAATTGAGGATCCGGTGATTATTGAATAAGACAACCCAATACTGGAAGCTTATCTTCTACCGCACAACATCGACGGACGGCTCAAATTTTCTGCGCTGTAAGCTACGGACGGTCCATATTTGATTCAGGAGTCTGATACTCTGATATTATAAAATTTAACTTTCATAAATCTCGATGCAAATAAAAAATTCAGATTTTCTGCGAGCACGCACAGTGACATGCTGCGCGATAGAAGATCTCATTTACGGAACGTAGCATTCCAACAATGACAAATACGAACTGTAGCACATTTGCACAGGCAGGTGTTACACAACGTGGGTGTGGGTCCCACCTATACGATAGCTATTCTCTAATGACTTAATTTCTCATATATTCATCTAACTCTTGTTCAATTTATTGTTTCTCCTTCTATTTTTTAAGAATCAATTTGACACTGAGAAAAATATCGAAATAGAGTTTTATATAATACGGGAGGAATGCAAAATGCTATATGAAAAAATAAAATAGTGAATAAAAGAGACTATTTTGATATATCACCATATAGATGGAATATCATAATACACTGTTATGTACGACATAATTAGTAATGAAATTCGCAATATAATTAATATTATTTTAATATATTATATATACTTTATTATTAAAATAATATTAATAATTACTATTAATTATTATTATTATTTTAAAATAATGCATATTATTATAATTTTATATTATTTATATTATGGTTATTATTATTCCTATAATTATCATTATTATTTGATTGTGTTGTATTATACTTGTAATTAATAATATTATAGTATATTATATATACTTTATTATTATTAAAAACTATTATTTTTTCTTTATTATTAAACTAATATTAATAATTATAATTAAATTATTACTATGTTACTATTTTAAAATAATACATATTATTAAAATTTTGTATTATTGTTATTATTACTATAATTATCATTATTATTTGATTATATTGTATTAGATTTGTAATTAATGATATTTTAGTACATTATGTATACTAATATTTTTTATATTTCTTTCACCTCTTGATTTGTTTACTATTTGTCTCTTAATTAAATATAAGACTAATCATAATTATTTGATAAAAACTCATTTATATTATTTTTAATTAAAGATAGATGACTGAAATAAGGAGAAGGCAGCAGGACTAAGAGTATTTTTGTCATATTTTCTTAATTAAAGATAATACAAATGGTTTTTTTTTATCAAATAATTATGATTAGTCTTATAATTTAATTAAAAAACAAATAAGAAACAATATAAAAGTTGAAGGAGAACGAAAAATATTAAAGAGTAGAGAGAGAAATTAAAAAAATGGTTAGAAGTTAAGGATATAAGAGAAATGAAGTCTTCTCCATTAATCCAAATTTTAGTAACAAAAAGTAAATATAAAATGGGGAAAATTGTGAAATGCACGTGCATCATCACACCATGTACATGTGACTGTCCCTTATTTTATCTTTATCTGTGTGGTTTGGTCATGTTTTGGGATTTTGACTGATCCACTTTAAATTGTCAGACTTAGAACATTACTTTACTTCCTCTTTTCTTTTTTAATTAACCAAATAAAAAATAAACAACGTTACTTTATTTTTCTCAATTGACTGCTGCAGGCGTTTCTGTTCCCGGAATTTGAGAAAACAAACAAACGAATTTTACAAAAGAAAAAAAAAAACATAACTTGTATTAAGTTGTTTGAACAGTAAAAACTAGACTGAATAAACATTTAACTATACAGTATACGCATATAATATTGCTTGAACAGTAAAAACCTAAGAGATCAAGAGATATTCCTACCTACAAGGCTACAAACTGTTTATTTACAAGTCTGCAAATTTTCATTCACTATTTAACGTCATTGTGTTATTATTGAAGTTGCCTAGATGTTTGTGCCGCTTTATTATGATTTACGACAATTACGAGGATGTACCTACTGCAGCATCTCAAGCAGAAATAATGATAATAATAATAGTAGGAATAATTCTAATATAAATTCTAATTTAATATTCACTTTATGGTACATTTAACGATTGTTATTACATAAAAAAAAATATAGTTGACTTTCAAAATTACTATAGTTGACTTAATGAGAGTATGAGACTACAACTAATTTTAATGATATTCATTAATGAAATGAATTACTCATATGTGTCAAATATAGCTTATATTGAAAAAATGACTTCATTGAACTTGTGAAATCAATGATTGTGATTAGAAATGTATCATAAAATGAGATGTACATTAATTTCGAATTTACACCAGAATCACTATAATAATAATAATAGTAACACATTAATACAATAAATAAACAAATAAATCAATAGAAACTCGAAAAATTGATGGGCTCATATAGTTGTTTTAGCGAGTTATTAAATAGTCAAATCATAATTCCCATGCAATAAATGTTACACTAGATCCGATCGTGACCTGCTTCAAGCTTTCAACTGGAAAATATTTTGTTGATGTCAACTATACATTTAGGAACAGATGCAGATGCAGATGCAGTAGTCTCAGATAGGCAAGTACTATTTTGGAAAAAAATTTACAAAAAAATTTATTGTATTTGTGTGATTTATCAATTTTTTTTTGCAAAATAACTATGTATAGTTGAAAATCTGTGTTATTTTGTTCTTCTCTGAAATTTTTTTATAAATCTTGCCCCCTCAAAACGAAAATCCCGAATCCGCTCACGTATACATCCTTCCAAAACCTTGTTTTACGAAACTGAAACTGCAGGATCCAATATTATGTCATCCAACTGCGTAGCAGATTTGGAGAGAGAGAGAGAGCACATTTGGGTCAGAAAACAGGTGATGATACGCACCCCTTGGGTGCGTAGATCCTGTATGCAGAATTTCATCTGTCATTTTCTCAATTATTTAATTTCGTTTGTTTTTTTTTTATTGTTTAAAAAAATTAAGGGCTTCTTGAGTTGCAAGAAACGAGTTTTATTTTCTCTTTTCTTTTAATTTTATTAGAGATGTTTGTTTTAGCTTTCTTAGTTATTCTTGCATTTGTTATAGCCGTGAGAGGCTAATCACCTCTCTAGGGCCTTAGGGGTAGTTATGAAACTTGTTCTTTAGTATTTGAATTGTTGTAAACGATTTGCTATTGGATATTGCTTCTTTGATTTAATTTGTTCATCTTAGGATTTGATAGATTGAATTGAGAAATCATTTGTCGAATCTCGACTAAGAAGAAGCACTTAATCGCTATCGTACCCGAGAGGTACCTTAGTTGATTGAGAGGCGAGTTAATTATATTTGAATTGCGGTACCATAGCGTAATTGCACGATATCGAGGTTTAGGGAGAATTAACCATGGTGCGTACGTCAATTCTAGCGTAATTCAGAGTTTGATTAACCCTCGACTTCGGTTTACGTTAGAGTAGATATTAGCTCGGGAGACCAACTGCTAATACCTATCATTGTTCACCTTGACCTATTCTATAGCGGTTGTTACATTAATTGAATTGCTAAAGAGAAGTTGAATAGCGAACCTAAGGGCCTAGACCTCCAACCTTGACCACACAAAAACTCCTAATTGCTTTGCTTATTTTAATTTTATTCGGTTACGAAACAAACTTTCAACCTCCAACTTTTTACTTGCTTAGAGTTTTTAATCGTTCGATTCTAGTTTAGAAATCGAATTGTTCCTGTGTTCGACACCCAAATTTATACCAATGACATCGTACACTTGCGATTAAATACGATATTTGAGTAATTAAAACTTGCGTAATAATAATATATAAATACCGCATCAATTAACCGCACATGTGTCGTATATGCGTATGTGGTAGTCGATTTATGTGAACCGCATATGCGATCATATGCGGTCATTCAGTTGCATGAAATATATAGAATTATTTATACTAGTCAGAATTTGATCTTATTCTTACTAAAATTGATCATATTACCATTTTAATTAATACAAATTAATCTCCTTTCTTAAATTTACATTAAATTTATCGCTCAACTAAAATTCAAAGTGCACAAATAATTTGGCATGAAAATTCCCGGATACAATATGAGGCGCCCTTAAGAAAATTCTCATTTTTAAACACTAATTTGTAGAAACTATCTTAAAATCAATTTGTTTTAGATATAGGCATATAGCTATCCTAAAATTATTAAATTGACTGTTCTAGCCTTCTATGATAACTGCAATAGTAAACATCAGGCTAATTTAACAGTAAATGAAATAGATTATAGATCTACTTTTACTTTAGTTAAATTACTTTCACTAAAATAAATATAGAAGGAATTAAGGAAATTAAATAGGTGGAGAGTCTCATAAATATATTTATAACAGCTGTGCTCACCATGCTGGTCAAATGAAGAACCCTCTGACCCATTTCGATCAACTACATCTGGATTTATTGTTGACTCGATTGTGTCACCTTTCAAGCGTGTGGTTTGACAAAATAAAAAATATATGAAAATTTGTATTCCTTTTTTTCAACTAGTATATGAGAGCAGTTCTAATGAGAATTATAGAAAAAGTATTTATTCTATGTTCTTTGAAGTTGTGCAAATGTAATTTTGAATTGTTTCTATTATAGTATTAATAATTTAATATGAAAGAATAAATTGACATGTTATCCTTGTAAAATATTGAATTGACAATATGTTTTCAAAAGAAAACATGTATGAATTGATTCAAATGAGAATTATGACATGATTGTCAAATATTTGTAGCACCACAATTCCAATATCTTAATTAGATAATCTTACAATAAAAATTGTAAAATCATCCTTGAGTTTCCATAGCACAATAACAAAATTCTTGAATAACTCATGTTGCACATGAATTTCGTTTTTTTTAAATCTCTTCAAATTAGAGTCGGGGCCAAGATCCAATATATGATGGAGCAAATTTTCAAGACAGTTTAAAGTTTTTTAAATTTCGCGTCTGTTTTTTAATTCTAAAAAAAGAAGATAATACTGTAAGTCTGATTTTTAGAGCTGGGGTAGCAATTGCCAATTGCCTTCTCTTGAGCCTACTTTGATCCGCTCTTGCTTCAAATTATACTCGAATGAATTTAAATATATTATATTATGTTTTGAAATATCAATGTTTTATTTTATAAACTAGATTTATAAACAACATTACGTTTTATATATCATTCATCAAGTTCAAACATTTGTATTTTTATTTGAATTATAATTTATAAAACAAATTTATTTTAGAAGCAATACTATGATAATATGCATATGACATACTTTTATCATATGCAACTTCTGACCATCAAATCGTCGTCAAGATTCCTGGCAACATTAAAAAAAGAAGCTAAATAGAGAAGTACAACTAAATAGAGATATGAGAGATAGTTTAAGTGGCTTTTTTTAATTTTGCCACAAATCTAAACAATGATAAAATAGTCACTAAATTATTACCATAGCCTTGCTCTTATTTTAAAATTAAATTTCTTTTAAAATTGGATATATCACTAAATTATTCACAAATCAAAATTTTAGGTGTCAAAGTAGAAAGCAGATAATACAAACAGTAAAGTTAAAAAAAATCCGATTTATTCAAACTCCAAATATTGAAGGCAATGAAGTGTGTGTGGCACAGAGAATCCACACATGATCTGCTTCCAATTCTCGATTGAACACTTCAATCCACGTGCTTATCGGCTTCTCTCTCTCGCGAGGGCTCGCACTTCACGACTAATATTTCCACATCCCCTGCAACAGCGGCAATACAACAATCTCAAAATATCACACACTATCCGTCTGATCATAATAAGACGAATCGTACTAAAATAGAACTACATTTGTAAAATAAAAAGTTATAACTACTACCGTTAGATTTTGATCTAAAGCAGGAAATTAATGAAACGTAAAAAATAATTAAGAAAATTCCCACTAAAATAGTCACAACACAGAAGCAAACAAGAAAATCCCCTACCCCTTTCTCTCTCTCTCCATTATGGTCTAGCTAGCAATTTCGGTTCCTCTTTGCTCCCTCGCAAAGGGAAGGAGAAAGGCTGAGATAGATAGATTTTTCTCACTGCGCAAAACAACACACTCGTCGTGGAGCAGCAAAAGAGAGCAGAGCTAGTCGCTAGCTAGCTTTATTATCCCTCGCGCGCACAGATCTATCGATTTGATTGGTGTGGAATTGAGATTGAGAAAAATGGGAGAAGAGAAGGGAGGTGTAGCCGTTGAGGAAGAAGGGATGCAATGTAGCAAGCATCCGTTGAAGAGCAACCCTAATCCAGGCGGGATCTGTGCCTTTTGCCTCCAAGAGAAGCTTGGAAAGCTCGTCTCTTCCTCTAACTCTACTAGCCCCTTCTTCCCTCTCCACCCTCCTCCTTCCTCCAACAACTCCTCTCCTCCATCCTTTCGCTCCATCGACACTGTTCAACCGAACACCAACAAAACCTCGTCCTTATCATCATATTCTTCCCATGTGAAAAATCACCGGTCTCGGAGCAGCCGCATTTCGTCCTTTTTGAGCTCGTCTTCCTCTTCCCACCATCACCATTACCAGCACAAGAAGAAAATGCAACCGCCTAAGTCGACCTCCTCTTCTTCTGCAGCTGTTGCTGCTGCCCCGGCCGCTCTCAATTTGAAGCGCACCAAATCGGTTGCTCCGAAGCCTGTCAGCGACAACATTGTCAACCCGGCGAGTATCACCATGGATAGCCCCCGAAAGAAGAGCTTCTGGTCTTTCCTTTACCTCTCCTCCTCGTCTACCTTTACCGATACAAGTGCTTCTCACACCACCACTGCTACCACTGGTACTTCAACTACTAATACAGCCGCTATGAGAAGACGATCTGTGTCGTCTTTCTCTTCGTCCCGGGCCCATGGCTCCATAAGATCTACCGAGGAAGAAAGGGTAGCAAAGAGAGATGCACATTTGGGGGCAGTGATGGGGGAGGATGAGAGCCCCAGTCCAGGTGGCAGCCAGACCCACGCCTCATCGTCATCCTTCGGAAGAAAAGTGGCCAGATCTCGGTCGGTGGGGTGCGGTAGCAGGAGCTTCTCGGGTGATTTCTTGGAGCGTCTCTCTACTGGGTTTGGTGATTGCACGCTGAGGCGGGTGGAGTCGCACCGAGAATCTCACAGCAGCAAATCCAACAAGATGATACTTCCTGGTGAATTGGAAGATGACGACGAAGATTGTGTTGAGGCGCACAGGATGCGGATCAGGTGTTCCGGTTTCTTCGGCTCTTCCTCTTCATCCGCATACTGGCTCACAACGCCCACTGACGGCAGTGGTAGGATGTTGACCGGAGGTGTCGGGAGAAGTACCAGGGGGTGGGCTTGGGCTTTCGCTAGTCCCATGCGCGCTTTCCGACCTCCACCCCCTTCTTCAGCTTCTCCGGTCAAATCCATGCCGGCCTCGAGCCATCTAAAAGCGACAAATGGCATCCGGGACTTGTCTGAGCCGCAACCTTCAACTCTTGCAACTGCTGAGGCTGCGGCATTGCCACCGGCTGTTAGTTTGAGTTGAGCTGAGCTGAGCAACATTTCTCATTGAATTTGCACAATACAATTGTCTTCCTTTTTATGTATAATTGTTGTCTAATGCAAACAGTTTTTTAACTTTTAGTTGTTTGCTTGACTTCATATTTTTCTGTCTTGCCAATATATTTGTTCATTATTTCTTATATTTGATTGAATTGAGGTTGGTTTTCATGTTAATTTTTTTGGTAGTTCATGTCACGGATACTGTAAACATCAATTAAACCACCTGATGACAATCACATGCACCACCAATTACCAAAACATAGATGCTTATGATTTCTCGTTTTGAATTTCAAAATGCGGCCAAACACCCCACACCATTTTAAGAGATCATAATTAAAGTTCCCAGTTCCTCCAATTCAACAAGAGATTTGCAAAAAGGGGATTTTTTTGTCATCGGGGACCTATGAATTTCAGAAGAGAATCAGATAAAGATTTCAGCTTTGTGCTGTTTGTCTGAGCTGAAAAGGAGTTGATGGAGACATTTCTCTCCTCTCATCTCTTCAGGCGCCTATCATCGTCATATAATGATACTTTTGTGGGGTTGAGAAGCTGCATTTTCTCCCTCTCATCTTTTCAGCTTTGACCAACACATGCCAAAAGGCCAAAAGCCAAACCTCTTTCTGTTTCTCTCCCAAGTTCTCTTCAATTCATTGTCTTAATAATAATAATAATAATAATAATAATATCAGTGCCTAAACGTATAATAGGGTTGGAGCTGTGGGGTTGGGTTGTGCTAATTAAAGTTGTCATGCTACTCAATGCTCAACTCGAATCTTTGTTGGTTTTATTGCAATTTGCAAATCAAGTTTGATTGAACTTCACCTCCAATAATTTCTATCGATTCAACACGACAAAGCTAGGTTCATATTCACTATATAAACACACTCAATTGAACCATTATCAAGCAATAATGACACACTCATCACATGTATTTTGATTTCAAGAAGGCAGCTGGAAATTATGAAGTTGTCTTTTCTATTTGCTCATCTAATACATTTTTTGCTTACAATACCTGTGCTCGTTTTAATGTGATGAGTGCTATTGAATAATACGAGATAATTGTTGCCAAGGAACTAGTTCATATATTAAAATTATGACAACCATCAACCATGGTTTTATTATGAGATTTGCTCCGGTAATATATATTTTTCTTAAAAAAAAGAACTACATTTTTAGTGGTAGATAATTCTGTAAAAAATTGTCCGATTTGGATTCAAACAAGTTTCTTTTTGGAAATGCCAAATATGCATATAATGTTAACAATATAATTAATTGCACATTATTCCATGCATAGGAAAAAAAATGTGAATTTATTTAAGAATTAAACGGAATCTGAGGTATATTATAATATTAACGACATTTTTTTAAGTAAGATTATTGTACTTTGCAAAACAAATGCTTTGTGATTTTGAGTCGTTGGATCTTAAATCTTTTGCAATAAAATATTTTTTATAAGAAATCACAAAGCATATTCTTTACAAAATATAATATTTTTACTCATTTTTAACGAAGAGAAATGCATATCACATGAGCGAGATGGTTACTCCATAAAGTGGAAAGCATAACAAATTTATTTTTTGAGAGAAGAAAGTAAAACAAATTAAGCAGTTAATAAAACAGATAACGTGACTTATATCTGAAAACAAAAACTCTCTGTGATTATTTTCAGGGCTGATACAACACCCCACTTTTTTCTCTACTGCTCCTGCCACAACTGTTTTGAATTCACATCCGGCGAATATTCTGTATGATGAAATAACGATCAAATAATTCACATAATCTCAGAAATTGTGCGTGCAAATTTCGAAGTTATATAAATAATTCAATTGTTATTTCAGCTTACGAAATACTCCTCCTAATATTAATCCAACTGCCTTCCGGTCACTGTGGGAACTATCTATTTTTCCTTATTTTTATGTGTTATGAATTTCACAGTGACTTGTACAGCAATCACCTAAAATAAACTGCTGTATACATTTCTATTATTCCAGAATATTGTTCCTATAATAAAAATTGAATGATGATGCACAAATAAAAAATTCCAAAATATTTTTTCCCCTTTAGAGGCGTTTCTCGTTAACACTGGCCTTTCTCATGCTCCAAGCAGTTAAGTCGGTCATGCTAACAGTGGCAGAGCCGTAATTAAATGCATAAATGTGGGTATTTCCAGTTACAAGTGACATAGGGTAAACTCTAGCCGTGATGCATCCTCTTCCTCCTCCTCCAAAGCTTTCCACAACTGAATGATCTATCTGTTTATAAAAAAAAGCAAAAAAAAAAAAAAAAAAACGAGGTACATGAATGATTAATACTTAATATATCGCAATTTGTAACTAGGAAAATGGTTCCAAACAAGTGAATTGCGCCTGCATGGAATTACAAAATTTACACAGCAGAGTAAACCACAAATTGTTCGGAAAAGAAAATATTGAAGGACTAAACTTGAAATGTAAAAGTAAAACTTGCTTCTAGTTACCAGAGTTCTGAGAGGGAGTTTCTTTTCTATGACAAGGTCAGGTATCTCCAAGAAACCGCCATATGCTGGCTTATACATTCCTTCTCTCAATGAAGACCTATTTACAAATATAAAATTAAATTTTTTCATTGACTGCTTATTTATCATTATTTTGATACATCATGTTAAACAAGATGGGCCTTGCATAACACATTGTCTTTTAATGAAACATATTTTTAGGATTATACAAGTACAGTCCAAACACCAATTGTGAAATTGAACATAATTTGACAAACCTTGTTATGTCACCGCACATGAGAACCATGTATCTATTCTGGTCTCTGTAAACCCTGAAAAAAACCGCCGTGAGTTCATCTAGGGTATTAGAGGCCAAAACAAGCAACCCAAAAGGTCCAATTACACCCTTCCATGTGGCATTTTGGGTCGTACAAAGTCCCTCTGGATCGGCCAACCATGACGCGTCTAAGTCTTCTGCATTTTCCAAATTTTCCAAGCTGAAATCCACCTCCACATCTGCCTGTACTTATCAATATCTAAGTTCGACATGTGGTGTGGTTTTGAATTTGAAATGTTTTTGCGGTAGAGTTTAGTAACTGAGAAGTAAGATTTTATGATATATGTCATAGTAATGGCAACATAAGTCAATATTAAGCCTCAAATTTAATGAAACCAATTAACACAATATAGCCTCAGCCAATCTTCAACCAGGCAGTCTCAAATTACAAGTTTAGTCATTTATGAGATATTTATGAAACTATTGTTAATTCTGTCAATAAAATCAGCGGTAATAAAAATAAGAATTTTCAGATTGATATTATTCATAAGCCTTAATAAATATTCAGTTAACCAGATTTGGGCTCAAAGATTTTGTTTTCGATTACAATTGAAATATGTGGTAACTTAGTTTCTGAATTAAAAGTTTCTGGTACCTTTGCAGGTATTCCATGGAAACATGCTTTCAGATAAATATTAAGAGGTGGCATTGGCATGCAAAATGGAAAAGCAATATAACATTAGTTTACAAAATGGAGCAGGAAAATGAACTGTTACCAGAGAAGCATCAGTGACATTGATTTCAAGTATGGCACCAGACTTCAGCTCAGTTTGTTCCAGGTGCACAGCATTTGTTCTCAACGATTCAATCTCTTCTACTGGCCATTGTATCAGTTGCTTTCCAGTAGCATCCAACCAAACCGACCTTGGTATGGCCTGCTTGTAGAAATTGTACATATCACTGGGTCTTGTTCATGAATTTTTAGAACCGCATATCCGAGTTTCATTTGCTAGTTGGTACTCAGAGTAAGTTCACATCTAACAAAATTAATTAATCAGATTTTTTTAATTGGCTTGTCAGTATCTGCTTATTCCATTTGATTAAAGATTTATCTCAGGTAAATCTTCATGAGATTTGCTTTTACTGACTTGTGTATATTTCGGTACTGTTCCAGCAGATTTTACTGTTACTCGTACATCCTTTCTAAGAACACATTCTTTTATGTATGGTACTGGAAAAACAATAGTACCAGGACAACATCTTCTTACACATGTTATTAGAATGGACCAACTAACTACCCCTTGTTCCTAGTTTCTTACTTACCAGATGTGTAACAATGAGTTTTAGTTTGGAAATTCATTTTACATGCTACCGTGCAATGGGTTTAAGTGGGATCTTTTTAGAATTTGTAAGATCTATAGTGCCTTTTGTCAGAAACTTCTTTGTAGGTTTGCATAAGGAACATTGCATCTAAATTGGTGTATTGAATTTTTCAGGATTTTCCAGGGTTACACAGGGCGATTGCATACAATATATGGGTTAAGTATTCACACTGAAATACTTCCAAAAGAAAATGAAACCTGTGAGCATTTGACATGAAAATGGTGCCATAGTGACATTTTAAGTGGTACAAGGGTGCACTTAACATGTGGCCAGTAAAAAGCATATTCTTACATGAATACCGGCCCATCCTTTGGCAACATCATCTAATTCACTATCTGACTCGTTCGTCCACCCGCACAAGATCCTCCGTCCTTTATTTGAATCATAGAAAGATTTTGATGCATAGTAATTTCCAAAATCTAACCTTGGCCACATCCAATAGTCCTCTATTTCCATATCCGGAACAAAAGTGTCGTTTATTTCATCATACCTATTTGTATTATTTAACACATTAATCATTGGGCTGAGAAATTCATAAATGATTTACCTAGCAAAACTGGGACAAAGACTTGCATGGAAACTACCTTCCAAGTAAATAATAGTCCATTCTTGTATCAGTTAGGCTCATCTTTAGCACGTGTTTCTCTTTACCGGATCCTGGTGTAGATGCATCCAAACCACGGTTCCTTTTGTATGACACCGGGTAAAAATCGGGGCATTCCCAAACCCGAGAAGAGTTGGTGGAATGCAAAGGCTTTTCTGTCCTATTCCAATGCACAAAATCCTCACTCTTGTACAGAATTGCTGCACCATGTCCATTCAACTCACCTCCAACTGCTATCCTCCAGAGTCCGTCAGGTCCCAGCCAACCGGTTGTTGGGTCCCGGAAATTACTCGGATCCAAATCCCCAACTGGTGTAATTAAAGGGTTATTATCTGACTTGACCCATTCCCTGAGGAACGGGTCAGACTGATTCTTTGGTACCGCCATGTTCTGCACTTGTTGGTCTTCAGCATTTGCACCGGTATAGAGGATAACTGGTTGGTTTAGTGAGAGAATGGTAGCTGAACCAGACCAGCAACCTTTGATGTCGAAAGGCGATGTGCGGTTCAATGCGGATTCAAGCCCGATCCAATTGATGAGGTCTGTAGAGACTGAGTGGCCCCAAACGATGTCACCCCAGAGTGAACCATTTGGGTTGTACTGGTAAAAGAGGTGGTACACGCCATTGAAGTACATTGGTCCTATTCATATTTTTTCGGTTTATAGAGGTTAGACTAATGCAAAACTATACAGAATCTAGCAAAAAAAAAAAAGGGAGATCAAACTACAAATTTTTAGAAAGGAATAAGAAGAGAGAGGTGCATACCATTTGGATCTTTGTTATGAGTTCCATTGTTGCAACACATGCAAATGTTGACAAATTTAAACAAGGTTAGGTTAAAAAGTTTTATCAACTGTACAAAACCAGAAAGCATTAGTGCAATAGAGAAGAGCCAATTTTTGGTGGGCCTTACTAGTATTAAACATTGTCAATATTTAAACCGCATTTCCTAATCATAATAACAAAATTTCAAGACTAAAGACTGCAAGTTTTTTCTTTTGTCATTCTACAAAAAGAAAGAAAATGGAATTTGTTTGCTTTAGAAGTTGTTAACAGCAAGTTTGAACTAAATGAAGAAAGTATTCAACATACCATTTATCCAATTGTGAGGGGGCTGGAAATGAAATGCAGTTCTATATTGCTTGCTGACAATTGAGGAAACCTTATCAGACTGTGGGTAGAGAAATATCCTTTGTCCATTTATTGTACAAATCAAAGAGAAAAAACAATAGAGAGATAAATAGAGTTGTATTATTATTGAACAATGCAACAAAGAGGGGGTCTGAGGAGCCATTAATTGACCCCAACTGAAGAGCTGCAAGAGGAGAAGACTTTTGGTTTCACAAGAAAAAAATAGACATTATTTGGGAAGTTTTCAAAGTAATCCTGATTTGTTTAACCCCTAATTTTTTACTAATCACTCATGCCAGAGAGATACTAACATGCTGAAATAAAGAATGGTAAGC